>JABUQX010052393.1:40000-61399 GCA_015478945.1 Trachelipus rathkii
AATCAGTGTTAACATTTACTGAGGCAACCCCTCATTATCGTATAATTTCGCAAGATGGTGCTTACACAGTTACAGCTTTGCCTCACACTCGAATGAGTGTTGAACATTTATTTTCGGATTTTAAAATAATAAAATCGAATTTAAGGCCATCGTTAAAGTAGGATTTGTTTGAAGCAGTTTTATTTTTAAGAAACAACAATTTAAATAAAATTATATTACATATCTTGATATAATTCAAAGAGGAATTATTTTAAAATTTAGGAAAAAAATAAATAATTTATTTCATTTAAAAAAAAAAAAAATCAGTAAAATATTTTTTAATTTTAAACAGGATGTCAAAATAAAAATGTCACTAACAACCAATCTTATTTATAATAAAATAAACATTTTATAACTCTTAGGAGAATTAATGATAAATGAAAATGGAGATGAAGTTTTAATTAAAACTAATTTACCAGGGCTAGTGAATTTTAAAATGATGGAGCAGGAGACATTAATTTACAAATGGTTGAGTCGGAGCCGGAGCTACACAGCCCTGCATAACATACAAGTTCTTTTGACCTCTTCTACCATTTTCCATTATCATTTTACTAATCACTAATTGTACTTTAATTTCATAAGTACGATTGCTGCGCCATTTTCGCTCTTCATTAATTATGTTGTTCCTTGTTATATATTTCCATGCTTATTAAATATATGGTCTTTTAATCGTGATTTCCGATTACATTCATAGCTGCACTCAGAACATTTAAATAACTTTATTTTTTTAATGCCAACTCGTTTTTTAAGTTTCCCTTATCATTACATTTATAGCTGCACTCAGCACATTTAAATAACTTTATATTTCGATGCACAAGCACGTGTCTTTTTAAGTCTCCTTTCCGCTTACACTCATAGCTGCACTCAGCACATTTAAATAACTTTATATTTCGATGCACAAGTATGTGTGTTTTTAAGTTTCTTTCCAATTACATTCATAGCTGCAATGTGCACATTTGAACAATTTCATATTGCTGTGAATTAGCAAATGGTTTTTTAGGTGCGTATTTAAAATTAGATTCATAATTGCAATGTGCACATTTAAACTTTCTTTTGTTATGTATCTTTAAATGGCTTTTCAACTCTTCATTTGTTTGAAAACATTTAAATAACTTTATATTTCGATGCACAAGCATGTGTGTTTTTAAGCTTTCTTTCCGATTACATTCATAGCACAACTCTTGAATTAACAATTTTATATTTCATGCATTCTTTCAAGCTTTTAGATTTCTTTTATCATTACATCCATAGCTACACTCAGACATTTAAATAACTTTATTTTTGAATGAATAAGCATGTGAATGTTTAAGTGTCCTTTACGGTTACTTCCATAGCGCAACTTCAGAACATTTAAATGAACTTTATTTCGATGCACAAGCATATGTTGTTTTAAGTTCCTTTCAGAAATTACATTCATCAGCATGCAATGGCACATTTGGATCAAATCTATTTTACCATTATAGATCACCTTACTTTTATAATTAGATTCATAATTGCAATGTGCACCATTTAAACTTTTTTTTGTTATGTATCTTTAAATGCCTTTTCAACTAAAATTTTAAAAACAAAATTACAAAATCTGCAACGTGGAGGTTTTAGATGACTCTTTTAATGGTTATGAAGCGTTTACTGACGTTTGAGGTTGGCTTCTTGACTCTTTTTAATGGTTGATGAAGCGTTACTGACGTTTGAGGTTTGCTTCTTGAACTACTTTTCATGGAACCCTTTCTTCTTCTTCTTCTTCTTCATTAACATCGCCAAGGAGTGTCTGCACAAATCAGATAAATATTACAAAACAAAAAAATTATTACTGGTATGAAGTAGGGTTTCCAGGTTACCTCAGTGCAGTGCACGTTGTGTTGTGGTTCTGCCTCACAATTCCATGAGTCCAGGTGCGGTAGGTGCACAAAAATGACTTTTGGAGCGGAGCGGTGCTTGGTGCGCTCACTCTCTTGCGGTGCGCAAAATTCCAATGCTCGGCCAACCCTCGTATGAAGCATAAAATTTATGTATTATAATTATGGGATGAGAGAACCGGGTGCTTTAAAAACTACGCTTGAAGCGTCTATTTTGGGGGACGTGGATGGCTTGATAAAGCTCCCGGTTACTGTTAACTCAGCAACCGCGGAGGTCCAGTGTTCAAATCCCGCTGATGAAGAGTCAAACATCTGTCTGTAATCGAACCTTAAAAATGAATATCAAAATTACCATGTGTTAATCAAATTTTAACATTCGCAATACTCAAATCCAAATTTACGATTGTGAATGCACAAATAAATAAAAAATTTACAAACTTACAATGATCAAGAATGGATAGTGATAGATTGGATTTGGAAGTTGTGTAACAAACCGTTTATGGAGGGTATAGTTCCGAGAGATTGGAGGAGGGCAGTAATAGTACCCTTATATAAGGGTATGAGGTATAAGGGGAACTGTAAGAGATATAGGGGAATTGCTTATTAAGTTGTTGCTGGAATGAATATGTATTTTGTCGATGAAGTACGTAGAGTGTTGAAGATTGACTGTGAAGAACAAATGCATTTAGAAGTGTAGAGGAAAGTGTGGATTAAATTTTTACATTGAGACAATGATTGAGAAAATCAGAGAAAAGAAGAATAAATTGTACTTAGGTTTCATGGATTAACAGGCGTATGTAATGATTAAATGGGGGAAGCTCTGTGGCAATGTTAGTGAATTTTTTTTTTTTTTAGGTTGTTACAGAAGTCTCTAAGGCTCACGGAGGAAGCGGCCTAGGTGTTAGTGAATATAATGGTGTTGGTGGTAGGCTTCGTCAATGAATAAAAAAGTATGTAGAACATAGTGGAAGCATGTGTAAGGAATAAGAATGGAGTCGAAAGTGATTGATTTAATATTAATAGCGGAGTGAGGCAGGGATGTGTTATGCCTCCTTGGTTATTCAAGATATATATGGATGGAGTTATGAAATAATTGGTGGGGATGGCAGGGGAAGGTGTTAGAATGATAAGGAGATAGAAGAGAGTGGAGGAATGCCGCTATCTTAATTATTAAAAGATGATTTGGTTTTTCTGTGGCGAATGCTTGAAAAAGAAGTTTGAGAGGATTGGCAGGGTGTGTAAAAGGAGGAGTTTGAAAGGAAATGTAGATAAGAATAATGCTATGGTAGTGAGTGAAAGTCCACGGTGTGAAGTCATGTTAGATGGTGAGCAATTGGAACAAGTACCAGTTTAAATATTTAGGATATATGTTGGATGAAACGGGAACGTATGATGCAGAGTGTAGTATGAAAGTTGCGAATGGTAGGAAGGTAGCTGGTGCAATTAAATCCTTGGTGGATGTAAAAAGGGACTAAGTCTTAAGAGCGCTAGGATTTTGCGTGAGGGTATGTTGTTATCTGTGTTAATGCACAGTAGTGAAACTATGGTATGGAATAAGAGGTATATATTTAAGGTACAATGTGTTCCAGATGAACAATCTCAGGGGCGTGTTGGGTGTGAGAAGAATGTGTTGTGAAGAAAGGCGTAAATGAGAGAATAAACGAGAATACAATGAGCTGGTTTGGTCATATTAAAAGGATAGATGGCAGTCAATTGGTTAGGTGGATTATAGTGGTGAGTGTGCTGGGAATCGACTGGCTGTGAGACCAAAGAAAAAGTGAGTTGAGTCAGTAAAGGAATGTCTAAAGGAAAGGAATGCGAGTTTGGCAGAGGCGAGAAGAATAACCTGAAATATAGCATAGAGACAAGAACCAATACTTGGGAGATTTCATGCATAATTCCGGCCCCAGCACTGGTATGTGCATTTGTCACATACGAATTCTTTTAATCTTTTTTCTCTCCCCTCCTTTTTCATACTGTCTTTATCTTTCAACCCTCCTCCTCCATCATAGTTTCTCTCTCTCATTCTCTTTTTTCTTTTCTTATTTTTTTTAACTCTCACCCATCAGTCCCTTTAACTACTTTGTACGTATTTTTCCTCTTGATAAAGAGGATATCCTCCCTTATTTTTCCCCGTCAAAGCCCTTTGGGATCTAAGGTGACTCATCCCCCATGGGTCTTCAGTTCATCTCACACTTCTACATGGATAAGGGTACAAGCTAAAAACTGACCTTTTTGTTCGCCTATATCTAGGCCGTCAATTGTAAGAGACCTGACCCTTGGGTCATACGTCGGAGCAGGCTGTCCTGTACTTTGGTGCATAATCTCGGGCTCTGGCGTGAAGTAATGTAGGTTCGGTGCGGTACACGGGGAAAAAAGACGTGGAGTTCCGAGAGGCTCTTCCAAGGCCACATCCACAGCCTACCCTATGGAGTAGGGTCCGGGAAGTTGTGCGAGTCTCTGGTTTGTGACCTGTTGTGGGGAGAAGGACTACCCCTTCTGTATGAAATATAGCTTTTCGGTTCTCCTGTTATCTAACTTTTATGCTTTCATTTGTTTTATTGTTAAAATTTGCTCTTATTAGCTTGACGCACTTTGATGGAAGTCCTGTGGTTTAACTCTAGTGAAAAAGGGCTTGTAAAGATATCGTTGTTTAAACGCAATGGCGTTCACATTACCCACAGTTTGAGTGCGGGCACGTCACCCACGGTACCTCCTACTCCTAGGCCAGAAGGTGTTTCCCGGTTATTCCTCCTATACACATGCAAACCCTCTGAAGTAACGCTCAGCAATTCTCGCTTGGTAACCCCTCGACACCCCAGGTGCCCACGGTTGGACATCCAGAAAAACGTGTCCCCCCGTCCTAGTCGTGCTCATTATGGACTCCATAATGCTGCTTCCCTCTGCCGGAATGCCAGCTGATACATCATTCCCGATATAATTACTTATTGCGATCCACTACTCCAAAGCTCTTACTGAGCAACGAACCATTATTCTTAGCGAAGCACTTCGAAAAAGCTTTAGGAATTGAAGACGTTAATGAGAAATGGGTCCTTAATGAGATATGGGTTCCCTTCTTCCGTTCAAGCTACTACCCAGAATCAAGTTTTTATCTCGTCATCCTTAACATCTCTCAGAAACATTCCTCTTATTTTCATTCCTGATGAAATAAGAAACATATCCAAGAGGCAATATTCAGAAAAACGAGGATATTGCTGTCATTTTAAGAAATCTACAGCAGAAAAAATTTCCCGGTTACAAATGTTTATAGATCTTCCTCGTAGT
The DNA here is from genome assembly GCA_015478945.1 of Trachelipus rathkii. Lineage (NCBI taxonomy): Eukaryota > Metazoa > Arthropoda > Malacostraca > Isopoda > Trachelipodidae > Trachelipus > Trachelipus rathkii. Next base: position 45,181 of record JABUQX010052393.1, read on the forward strand.
GTGAACTCGCCTGATACCCCCAAATCCTCTTACTGTTTACCTTTAATACCCATTATCCACCTACAAAGGTCAAAATAGGGTTTACAAACTACAGTGTTCGTACGCTTTTTCCTCGGCCCAGACGGTGCTTTTATGCCGGTTTGGTCATCCCCGAAAATCCTGTAGGGGCACGCATGACATATGCCCAGTCCGCGGAATTTCACATTCCCTGTTTAAACACACTACAAAAACTTTGGAGAACCCCACAGTTAATCTTCCCTTAAAATGCCCGTCTTACCTATTTGAACAGGAGGTTTTGGAGTTATGTGCCAACAAAAATTGAGCGGGAGAGATGCCATACAACCAGCTCAAAGACAAATGCAATCTTTATGCTTCAATTGCAGCAGCCCCCCTGCCTTCGGATGTTAATCCACTGACACAATTCCATTTCCAGTAAACTTTTCCCTAATTTAAAACGAAACTCAAGCAGTTTACTGCAACCTTTACTACCTATACCAATACAACCGACTCTCAAATAATTCAAAAGGAGCCCTTCATCCCAATCTCCTGTTTCAATGCCATCAAGAACTCTACTGGCGAAATCAGCCTTGTTTTCAACTAACGTAATATTGAAAGCTAAGTCTGGTTCATCCAATACAAGCGGTGGAGAGCATTTTCTCGCAAGACACTTTTTGTCCATACTCACCCAATGAGTTCGCCAAACTCACGTATGGAGGCCTGCATCATGTCCCTAATCTGTCTTCCAAAGTTACACAATTTCCTGCAAAAGATGTTCCTAACACAAAGAAAGATTGAAAAGATTATTCACCAAACTAAAGATTATTTGCGCTAGATACAAAACATCCAAATTTCTAAAAGCAAAACAACACTGACCCCCAGATGTAAAAAACAATGAACTGGAGAAGAGACTTGAATTCAATAAGTCATATTCCTCTGAAGATCAAAAAGCAATGACTTTCAAAATATTGTACCCAAACAATCACAGCTATCTAACAACCCATCAACCAACTCCCTGTTAGCCTCTTCAGTCACTCTGTAGTGAGCTGCCTTTAGTGGTAGTTCTTTCTATTTTTTTTTGTATGCATATATATGGGGGTATTTTAAATTTTGTCATGTATGAAGGGTGTTAATGAAGGGGGAGAGAATAATTCGCTGTTATGCCTGGCTGAGTGGAAGGGTGTTCTGACGCCGAACGAGTAGTTTTCAATTTCAGTCTCTTTCGCCTTGGTCTTTCCTAAGTTTCGCGGCATCCATCCACTCTTTCACTTCTAAATAAATAAATGTGAATTGATTGTAGATCACCTGTTAATTAATTGAGTCTTTTTATAATATATATTCATCCGTCTTTCCGTAGGACATTATTAAATTTATAATATTTTTTGAAGATTCTGCATAATTTGAAGTGAAGCCCAGGTGCGCACGCACTCTTTGGAAATTCCATGTTCGATTGATGGTTCCTGTAGATATGTTCTGTGGAATCATTTTTACTTTTGGATTGGTATCCTTATGGTACGGGTAATTTATTTTTTCTTATTAATTTAATTATTTCGATTAATTAGGGTATTCTTTTCTATCTGGCTCTAGCTGGAATATCTTATATATTATTCTTCATACTAAGAAGGATTCTAAGACCAGCCAAGTTACGTGGATTAAGTTCTGGCTCTGTCTGCGATGAGCAGCTAGAGCATGCCAACTGTAATTGTCACCAAATCGGGTACCGTCGTGGATCATTATAGTAGTGTAGAATTGGCTATGGTGCAAGCGTAATGGTGATACTCTTCTTGTGGATTTGGGATCTTTCTATGGTAAGGGTCCTTATTCTGTTTTATTATTATTGTTTTTAGATAATGATTTTATATGGAAATTTATGAGTAATATTATTATGGTTAATTCATTAATTTCTCAGAATTATATCTTTTTGTAATTATACAGTATTTCTATTAAGCTATAATATGAGATATTCAGGACTGTAATGGAATGTTTGTTTATTTTGAATTTGCCAGTTTGGTAAGTGTATACGCGTCGTGTCGTTTCCTTTTGTGAAGGTCTGATGACTACGTTTGATGGGACCGTGTAGAAGTAGTAAAAAAAACTGTGTCAGCACCATTGGCCAGGTAGGACTTAATATATATGTTTATTTGTATTTTTATTTTCTTTGAATTCCTACTGTGATACATTTTTTTACCTGTTATTAATGTGGATTTTATTGTAAAGTATGTCTGATGTTATTGTGCTTAAAGAATAATTTAATATTTTTGATTTTATATTCACTTAATGATTAATGATTAATGTATAATGTCCAATATTTTTGTTAATTCACTTACTGATTATTATCTGATTTGTCTTTTAATTGCTTATCGCTTATTTAATTTATTTTTCTTACTTTTTTATGTAAATAATCAGAATTTTTTTTTATTTTTTTGTCTCGTTCCAGTTTTTTTTGGGACTGTTCGTTTTTGTTGGCATCCAGACTTTGCTTTTAATCCCGGAGCTGCTTCTTGTTATGAGACTAATATTTCCGTGGCTAGTGCTAAAAATTTTGACAGTAGAGTTCGACGAGGTTTTGATAAACTATTTATCAATTCGATTAAACGGTGTGGTACACCATAAAACGTATTTAAAATTGAAAGAAACGGTGTAAGGTACCCTAAATAGAAAGGATATTATGGAAAAATAACATTGAAAAAGGATTTGAACATTTTGAAATTAATAAATATGGAAAAATAAAAGAAAGTATAGAAGAACAACTGATATATTGTTTTGAAAACTAAAACTAAAAGATACTAAGAACTAAGAATAAAAAGGTAGAATTGATATGAAATCAGGAGTTTTGAAAACTAGAAACACATTTTGGAAATTTGCAATAAAACTTCTAACTTAAGGTAACCGATTATTAAGGGTACCATAATTAGAAAACTAAATTGAAAATAAAGAGTGTAGGTACCATAACCGGTACTATAATAAATACGTGTCCGTGAAAAAACTATAAATAAAAGTGGTACCCCAAAACAAAATACAATAATATAAGGTGCTAAGTGGTAAACATTAAACCTACAAACAATTAAAGGCACCATAATTGGTGAACTAAGTTTATTTCACAATTGACAATATCGTATATTTAATATTTTTTTTATTTATTATTTTTTATTTATATATTTCTATGTCCGTAATATATATATATGTTGTATGTTTAAGGTTATCTTGGTTAATACTGTAGTGTGTAGTATATAGTATATTGTAGTAGTTGGTAGTGGTAAACTATAGTAAGTGGTATTTGGAATACCTTGTAGAATAATATTTTTGTATTCTTGTATTATCGTGTTTTGTGGAACATTTCATACTTTAATAAGTAGTATAAGTTTTTTTGTAATAGGTAGTATTAAGATTTGTGTCTATATATTTTTGGTGTAATAAAATTAAGGTGTATGTTTTTTTTTATTTTACGTAGTCCTATTCAATGTCCCTGGAAGCATCAGCCTCACGACCTTCCTATGATTTCAAATTATTTAGCGCTAAAATCCCGCTACATTCCAGCTCCTTCTGAAATCCTTCATATAACCTTTCTTCCGAATTTCTCCATCAGCACTCCCTAAAGATTATATCAACTTTTAAGAGCTCCTTGAATGAGTGGGAAGCAGAGCAATGAGTAAAAATAATTGTTTTCTATGGGATGAAAATATAAGTAAACATGAGGCTCCTGGAATTATCTGATGAGGCATCCTTTGCAAGGAGTAGTCAACGAAACAGTCGGAGTTAATAGCAAACAGGATCGGCCCGACCGATATAATTTATACAACTCTTAATTGATATAACCAATAATTTGTAAACAATAATAATGATAATATAATAATAATAAATAATAATAATAATAATAATATAAATAAAATAATAATAATTAATACTCAATAATAATGAATAATGGGCGACTTAACTAAGGGAATCAGGCAGCTCTTCTGAGGAAGCGGGAAAGGTTAGGAATGAGAATAAGGGAAATGAAATTAGATAATGAACTAGGGATGGTGCTTCGTAACTGATGAATGGATGTGAGGGGAGTGTGGAAAGAACTCTTTGAAATCTGCATAATATTGCCAGTAATGAAGAGGTGATAGTGACTGTGTGTGGGTTTTGATGGGGCAAGAAGGAATAGGTATTTTGGGGATAGGTGCAATTAGCAAGAAGGAGGTATGGGTAGAGTTGAGAAAGTTTGAAGTAAATGGTAAATCTGCAGGTATAGATGAAATTACTTGGTGAAATGAATCAAAGAAAACGGAGGCGAGATGGTAATTGATTGGATTTTGAAGTTGTGTAATAAAAGCGTTTATGGATGGTAATTGTTCCCAAGGGAATTGGAGGAAGAGCGTAATAGTAACCACTTATATAAGAGGTAAGCGGAGAAAAGGGGAAACTGTAGAAAAACTATAGGGGAATAAGTTTATCGAGTGTTTGTGGGAAGATATATGGCTGGTATTATTGGTCGAAAGAGTGCGTCGAGTACTGAAGGACTTGATTGGTGAAGAACAGGTGCGTTTTAGGAGTGGTGAGGATGTGTGGGATCAAATCTTTACATTGAAAACAAATGATTGAGAAAAATGAGGGAGGAGAAGAATAAATTGTATTTAGGTTAATATGGATTTGGCACAGGCGTAGATAGGGTTACATAGGGAAGCTCTATGGGCAGGTGTTAGTGATTATATGGTGTTGGGGGTAGGCTTCTTAAATGGAATCAAAAGTATGTATGAGGATACCGTGAGGCGTGTGTAAGAATAAATGGTGTCAAAGTGATGGTTTAGTAAATTAATAGCGGATGTGGACAGGCGTTATGAGATTTGTCTCCTTGGTTATTCAATTTAATTGGTTATTCGACAATGAATGTAAGAAGTTAGAGGTTGGGGATGGGCAGGTAAATGGATGTTCAGAATCGATGGGAGAATGGAGACTGAGGTGGAGGTATTCCCTACTATTAATATTTGCGGATGCATCCTGCAATTAGGATTCTGTTGTGGCGAATCTGAACGAAGCCAAGATGTTATGCAGAAGATTGGTAGAGAGATAATTGTTAGCAGGTGTGTAAAAGGAGGGCTTGAACAGTAAACGTAGATAAGAGTAAGTTTTGGTTGTGAGTGAGGATAGCCCCCAGTGTGAAGTTAATGTTAGATGGTGAGCAGAGGACAAGTGTCTGAGTTTAAATATTTTAGGGTATGTGTTGGATGAGAAGCGAACGGACGTATGATGCAGAGTGTAGATAGAGAATAGTTTGTGAATCTGCAAGGAACGTGGTAAGCGTTGCAAATTATCCGTTGGTTGAATGTAAAAGGAACACCTAAGTCTGGAGTGCGCATAGGCGTCTTGCCATAAAGAATAATGATTTGTTACCTGTGTTAATTGGATAAGTAGTCGGATAACTATATGCGTCTGACAATAAGCAAAGTATAAGATCTAAAAGAATTCAAATGCTGTTGATCAGATGAGACAATTTTACCGCCGCGGCGTGCATATGGATGGTAGATAAGAATTATCAGATAAGATGAAGGAATAGAACGTATTAGAGAGTATGTGTGGTGTAAGAAAGGGGTAAACGAGAGAATTAATGAAAAAGTATGTTGGATGGTTTGGTCATGTGGAAAGGATGAATGATTAGTCGTGTTGGTTTAACGCGGAATATAAAGTGAGTGAGTTTGGGAACGACGCTGAGGCGCAGCACTGATAGAAAAAGTGAGATTGAGATATCAGTTCATAAGGGAATGTTTGCAGGAGAGAAGAAAGGTGAGTTTACCAGAGGCGAGAAGAAAGGTGCATGAATACGGCAGGAATGGCGGGTGTGTCATGAATACTAAAAGGAATATGCCAGGATTGATCTTGGCCTACCACACTACAATCCATGGGCATAAGGGCATGAACCCTCACCACAAAACTTGACCGATTTAAGCATCAGATGAAAAGACGATCCGTCGCGGTACCCCGCTGAAGCTCTAGGTGGATTTTCTGATTGCGACGTGTTCTTAACTAATTAAATGGACAGAGGGGGGGCGGTAAAGGAGGCTGGCTTTCTTTATTCGACTCACGATTTATGCTATAACATATATCTCATACTGCTCTTTTTCTTTATCCAGATGCCAATGTTAAGCTCGCACACAACACACCCTTCGTATTAACCGCTAAATACTTAGGAAGAAAAAAAATGGTAGATATTGAGGGAAATAATAAATTAATAATAATATATAATGAAATAATAAACTAATAAATATTAATAATAATCGTCCCTGTAAATTGGGGGAAATATCCATGTGTGTGTGGGGGGAAAGTAAGATTCCCACAAACGTAGGTTCTGCAGTGAATCTGTGAGTAAAAGAGGGCGACTAATAGGACAATGGTAAGCTGGGTTTGGGGGTTTGGGGTTCGGCTCTACCAGAATTCATTTATCGACAAGATAGTGTTGATGCAATGTTTCTTGAATTTTCTGGGTGCATGTTTTGCAACACTCATCCACACAACCACCACTAGTCTATCTGTGGAGAACAAGGGTATCACATACCGCGATGTATCAATACAAACATATATAATTATTTTCAAGCTTACGTCAAGTTTAAACCACAATTTACCTTTAATTCCCTTCAGACTCCAAAGCTTCCTTGAGAATTCACCAAAGGAAATTATCCGATTTCACAAGTTTTTTTGAAAGAAATCTCCTTACATCGGATTCAAAATCATTGGAGTCGAAAGAAATTTTTTCACAGTTATTTTTCCTTCAACAAGGAAGAAACATTCTTCAGGCTCTTAAATTTCTATAAATAAAATAATAATAATAATAATAATAATAATAATAATAATAATAATAATAATAATAATAATAATAATAATAATAATAATAATAATAATAATCATTATCTACCACATTTCTCCAGATAGGAAGTGAGGTACACAACATAAACATAAACAGAAAACAGAATAGTAGTAGAACATATCATAAGTCGAAAGGAAAGCCTCCCCCCCCCTCTTACCCTTAAGTGACAGCTCGTTGCAGTAAAAAAAAAATCTACCCTAGGGCTTCACAAAAATCGCGCAGGACCTCCATGTGTTATCTTGTCAATGTAGGGTGCATTCCTTGGGCCAGGTCCACAACCATCATCACAAAACCCAGCCATTCACCATTCACTCCTATTATGCACCTTTCATTCACCATTCACTCCTATTATGCACCTTTCATTCACCATTCACTCTTATTATGCACCTTTCTTTTCGCCTTTGCCAAACTCGCATTTATTTACTGACTCAAACCACTTTTTCTTTGGTCTTGCAGCACACACAATACTATACATCTGCTTAACCAACCAACTACCATCCATTCTTTCAATATGACCGAACCATCCTAATACACTTGTGTTTATTCTCTCATATTCGCCTTCCTTCACACCACACAACTCTCAAACACGTTCATTCCTCAGATTACCAATTCTTCTCACACCAAACACGCCCCCAAGATTGCCATCTAAACAGATTGTACCTTAGATCTATACCTCTTATTTCACACCATAGTTTCACTACTATACATTAACACCAGTAACAACATACCCTCATGCAAACCCCAAGTGCCCTCAAGACTTAGTCCCTTTGAATCAACCAAGGATTTAATTGCACCAGCCACCTTCCAACCATTCACAACTTTCCTACTACACTTTTCATCTAACATATAACCTAAATATTTAAACTGATACGTTTTCCAATCGCTCACCATCCAACAAAATAATAATAATATAATATAATATAATAATAATAATAATAATAATAATAATAATAATAATAATAATAATAATAATAATAATAATAATATGAAGAACATTTTGATTTGAAAATTATTATAGGAATATTAAAATATATCCAGCTGTTATAGGAACGATATGAAGCCTTTTGATAACTGCCAAATCTTGTGCCATAAAACGACTTTCTTTTTCTTACCTAAAAAGTATTTCTTTGCAATCACCGTCATATTTTCGGATTTTATGACATCAGTGTTAGCCAGTTCGCCTAACATGGATTCCTTCTTTGATTCTCTCAATTCTGACTTTATAGATGCCTTTTCATCTAGCTCTTCATTTTTAATGCCTTCTGCTAAAGAAAAATTTGTTTCAATGCTAGAATATATCTGAAACAAAAAAAAAAAGATTTGATTAAGCTTCCCAGGATGTAATAAAACCACCAACAAGCCAAAGCGTGTCTCGAGAGATTCATGAAGAGAGGCAATCAAGTTTGAAGACCAATTAGACAATCAAAAGGAAGTTAACTCTATTCTGATTATAGGAAGGAGTTGGAGTTCGTTTAGGTGGGAGTGTAGAATGGATTGCAAATATGAATTAAAAAAATTCTGACGTCATCAGGTATTAGAAAAAAAATTGGTCATGAAATTAGAAGGGAAATATATAGAGGAAGAAAAAAGTCTAAGATATTCGGAAGAGATGTTAAAAGAATTTAGGACAGAACTGACAGAATGGATTATTTTAAGAACTAGTAGATGAACAGAAAATGATAAGACTTTGAAATGCTTTTTGTCCAATATTTTAATTATTTAAATATTTTTCAATTTTGTCACTTTCAAAAACAATAAATTATTGTACATATTATTATTATTGATTAAATTGACCTTATGTTCTCTTCAATTTCAGGTGACGGTGTTCATGGATTGTTGTTGGGATCAAAGGAAAGAAAACATGAAAGATAAGCAACATGGTTCAGGCAATAGATTGCATGAACTTGTAATGTAGTGGTTAGGTATTATTTATATATCTAAATTCATCTAACATTTATTTTTCTCTTTATAGAGACGTAATATATATGTGTAAGAATGCCCAGGGCTTTAGTTTGTTTTTTTATTTCTACATTTCATTTAATTAAACATTATAAATAAGAATATATATGTCATTCAAATATTGTAATAGTAAATTAATAACATCTGACGGGAAGTGACTGTGTGGATCCTAGTCTATTAGAACCATAAATGTAAAATTATTTATCTCCATATTTAATATTGTTTGTTTTGTAAAATAGACTATTATCTTTTTGAAGTCTTCCAAAAGAATTAGGTATTTAGTCTTATAAATTCTAATTCTCATATAGATTAATTAGGTCTAATTAACATCTTAGATATTTAATTAGAGAGAGAGAGAGAGAGAGAGAGAGAGAGAGAGAGAGAGAGAGAGAGAGAGAGAGAGAGAGAGAGAGAGAGAGAAGAGAGAGAAAACGAGAGAGAGAGGAGAGAGAGGAAGAGGAGAAGAGAGAGAGAGAGAGGAGAGAAGAGAGAGAAGAGAGAGAGAGAGAGAGAGGAGAGAGAGAAGAGAGAGAGAGAGAGAGAGAGGAGAAGAGAAAGAGAAGATGAGAGAGAGAGAAAGAAAGAAAAAAGAGAAGAGAAGAGAAGAGGAGAGAGAGAGAGAGAGAGAGAGAGAGAGAGAGAGAGAGAGAGAGAGAGAGAGAGAGAGAGAGAGAGAGAGAGAGAGAGAGAGAGAGAAAGAGAGAGAGAGAGAAGAGAGAAAGAGAAGAGAGAGAGAAAGAGAGAGAAGAGAGAGAGAGATGAGAAGAGAGAGGAGAGAGAGAGAGAGAGAGAGAGAGAGAGAGAGAGAGAAGAGAGAGAGAGAGAGAGAAGAGAGAGAGAGAGAGTGACAGAGATGAGAGGAGAGCAAGAGAGAAGAGAGAGAGAGAGAGAGAGAGAGAGAGAGAGAGAGAGAGAGAGAGAGAGAGAGAGGAAGAAGAGAAAGTCAGTGAGAGTGTCAATAATAGTAGAAGAGAGAGAATCAATGAGAGTACTAGAGAGAGAGAGGGAGAGGGAGATAGAGGGGGAATCAGTGAAAGAGAGAGAGAGAGAGAGGAGAGAGAATGAGAGAGAGAGAGGAGAGAGAGAGAGAGAGAGAGAGAGAGAGAGAGAGAGAGAGAGAGAGAGAGAGAGAGAGAGAGAGAGAGAGAGAGAGAGAAGAGAGAGAGAGAGAGAGAGAGAGAAAGTAGAGAGAAGAGAGAGAGAGAGAGAGAGAGGGAGAGAGAGAGGGAGAGAGAGGAGAGAGAGGGAGAGAGAGAGAGAGAGAGAGAGAGAGAGAGAGAGAGAGAGAGAGAGAGAGAGAGAGAGAGAGAGAGAGAGAGAGAGAGAGAGAGAGAGAGAGAGAGAGAGATTTAAGCTAGAAAAAAGAGGGGGTGAAAGTATGAGAGATTACTATGAAAGATCTGAAACTGAATGTTTGAATAAAGAACAAAGAAACAGAGGAAATAGTGAAGAAACTTAATGGAAAGTGGATAAGTGTGTTTGTGGCTCCTTTGAAGTTTTTCTCTGATAATGGGTTAGAGTTCCAGAATGATAAATTTAAAATAATGACAATGTGTTGGAATTGAAATCAAAAGAACTGCAACTGAAAGCCTGTGGAGTAATGGAAAGCGTGAAAAAATGGTATGTTTGGTGAAGGAAGGGATTATCAAAATTAATAGAAAAAGTTACAAAAGATTGAGAAGTAGTGATGTATTGGACTATACCAGCGAAAAACAGTTTATTTTTGAGAAGAGGATTCTCACCAAACAGTTTGTGTTTGGAAACAACCCTAGGTTAAACAATGTCCCAGGTGATATAAGCATCTCTGAATTGGAATCAGGATATGAAAGTCAGTTAATGGAAGACAATCTTCAAGTGATGAAAAACGTGAGAGAAATTCATATGAAACAGGAATCAGATGAAAGAATTAAGAAAGCATTAAAAGGAAGAGTAAGGGAACATCTGACAGAGGAGGTGCAGATGGGAGATAAAGTTTATTACAAAAGAGAGAATGAAAAGCGTTGGAGAGGACTAGCAAAGGTGATCAGTATAGATGGGAAGATGGTTATAGATAAACATTACTCTAAGAAAGATAGCCAGAGTACAAATATTACTAGATTAAAAAACTTTAAGAAAGAATAAAAAGGGCATGAACTTATTTTTAAAAGAAAAAGGAGGGAAGAGTACGAAGAAGAAAGGTGTCAGGAGATAAGAAAAGGGAAGAAAAAACATCCTGATGAAGCATACAGTGAAAGGATGAGAATATGTAATGGAATACAAGCAGAAGATTCACTTGAAAATGAAAAAGAGGAAGAAGAAAATCAAAGAGATGATAAATGTTTAAAAAAGGAAGATATAGAGACAAAAAAGCAAAACATTCTTAAAGATACAAATAAAGATACAAATGAAACTCTAGAAGTGAGATTTTTTTTTTTTCATCTTTGTATACTTTCTAACCAAATATTTTTCCATCAACCAACTAATCCTTTTTGCTCCGCCTCCCATAGCTGTCTTTCATTTATTCTATTCTTCCAATTAGTTAGCTTTTAGTCTCCTGATCAGCTCAGACTAAGGTAAATATGTCACACATTTATTTCAACTTTCAACACTTAAATTTTTTTTTATTTTAAATTTTTACCAGTATGTATTTATTTATTATTATATTATTATTATTATTATTGTTAAAAAATTCTTACAAGACTTAGTTAGTGGGTGTTCTGTAGTTCTTCATTTTATTCTTCTTAATATTTTTCTTGTTCTTATTATTTTTATTATTATTATTATTATTATTATTATTATTATTATTATTATTATTATTATTATTATTATTATTATTATTATTATTATTATTATTATTATTATTATTATTATTGGTCTGTCCATGTAGATGTATTATTGAATAAAGTATTCTAATTTTAATGTCAGAAATTTTAATAATTTTAGACGTCTGATGATGGGTCCCAGTTGGGCTGAAAACATGGTTTTCTTCAAGAAGTTTTCTGCTTACATCATATGTTTATTCTAACAGATAAAGTTTTGCCATATATATGATTATAATATATATAGTATCTATATATATATATATACTATATATTATATATATATATATATATATATATATATATATACACATTATATATATATATATAGTAATATATACTGTATATTTATATATATATATAGCTATATATAATAATCAATATATATATATATATAATATATATATACCTTTATCAATACATATAGTAAAGATACATTATATATATATATATATATATATATATATATATATATATATATATATATATATCATAAACAGGGGTAACTTTGCACTGGGGCCTAACTAATTTTCTCCAAAAAAAAAATTTTCTCAAATAGTAGGAAAAATTTTAAATAAATCATTTAAAATATTAATGTTTTATATTTTTAAATATTAGGCCTAAATATTTTTTAAAAACCCCAAAAATTTAAGGGTCACCAACTGCCCAGCCCCCCAAAAACTGGTTAGTCAAAAAATGATTTTGCGTTGTGTGTTTGTTTAAGGTACGTTAGTACACACTGCATACAGAAGGGGAAATGACTGTGAATAACAGTATTCAAGAAAATTGAAGAATTGTAAAAATTGTCATTTTTGGGGTAACTTTGCCATATGGTGGCAAAGTAACCCCACGTCTTTTTTAGTTATTTTTGAGTTCATTTAAATAAATGAATTGATAGTAATAATCACAGAAGTAAAGGGATGCTGGAACGGGGGTTCCAGGAACCCCACGCTCTTTCCTGGGGTGTTTTCCAGGCCCTACCCGCGGGGGCTACCTTCCAGGCTACTTTTCATGTCTGCCGTTTTGTTCTGGGGGGCTTCCCCCCAGGGGGCCCCCTATTCCTGTACATTCGCCATGTACATGTGTGAGTATTTTAAGCCTAACCATATGCTCATGTACTTTCATGACCGTTTTTCCCCTACCCCCCTTTGTTCTCCCCCTATGCCCTTTCTTCTATCCTATGACGTCATCACTCAGAAGTGGATCAATGCTGGATTTGGGTTCGATGACTCTCAGCGTCTTTCCTGAGGCATTTTCCAGGCCCTCCCTGGTGTGAGCTACCTTCCTGGATACTTTTCATGTCTGGCGTTTTACCCTGGGGGGCTGCACCCCAGGGGGTCCCTTATTCCTGTACATTCGCCATGTACATGCGTGAGTGTATTTATGCCTGACCATATGCTCATGTACTTTCATGTCCGTTTTTCACCCTACCCCCCTTTGTTCTCCCGCTACTCCACGTGCATGGGTTCATGTAAGTATACATGAACATCTTATGAGTTCAAGAACTCTTGTATGATGTCACCACAAGTGTTTATGCTGTTTGTATGACATCATCACTCATCTACGTTCATCAGAGTTCTATCCTATGACAACATCACTCAGCTCGCCACTTCAAAGGAACCATTAATGGTATCAGATTCTGAAAGTGGAAATGAACAAGATAGCAGTGAAGAAGAATGGGTTTCATTAAGAAAAAAGATATTAAGGTTGTATCTGGATGCAGAGACTGCAGGTATCCGAGAAAAAAGTCAACAAAACAATGACCCAACAGCTAAGGAAACACCAAAACCAAAAGGCAAAAACGAGATCCTAACATTTAGGGTGGGAGAGTTCGCTATCAACAATGTACCAAAGGAAAACAGTGAAACTACTGTTCCTTTCATAGACATAATCCAAGACAAGAAAGGTAAAAACAAAGAGCTGGCATACCAGGTCCAGTTCTTGAAACCTGTGAGTATCAAAAAGAAAAATTTTGAAGTCATTCCTGATGATATTCTTTGGGTTTTTTTGGCAAATGATATTTGCCAAATAAGATTACCCCATCCAATTTTAAATGAATATGAAGAATGGGTGTTCCCTTCTTCCCCCTTTCCAGTTTAGATTGTAATTCTAAAGAAAAAGTTAGTAGTTTTAAGGAAAAAAATTAGTTTTAATGAAAAAAAAAGGAAAAAAAGGAAAAATATTAGTTTTAAGAAATTTTTATCATTTAAAAAGGAAATATATAAGTTTCAAAATACTTGGGAACAAAGTCCCTTACTTTAATGTATAGAAAAACCTTGAATAAAATGGGAAAAAATACCAGTGGGCGAAGTTGCCCCCGAAATTTTCACAAAAAAGGAGAAAAAATATATTTATGTCAAAGTTTATGAAAATAATTTACTTAAAAATCTTTGAAAGACTCATGGCAAAGCTGCCCCACAACATAAAGTCCTTATCTAAAATTTAACCTATAGAAAATTACATATAAAATAAACGTGGCAAAATTACCCCTAGCTGTTGTCTAACTTTGCCACCCTCAAATTTGACCATATAAAAAAAGAGAAAAAACATACTGAAGAATGCTTTTAGGTAAGTGAAGTACAAATGCAGATCTGTATTTTAAGTATTTAATATGTTAAAAAAACTAATAATTTTTTTCATGATTTATGCGGGGGAAAAAAAAAGGTGGCAAAGTTACCCCTGTTTACGGTATATATATATATATATATATATATATATATATATATTAAAATATACAATATAATATATATATATATATATATATATATATATATATATATATATATATATATATATATATACATATAGATGATAGTTATATATAATTGTCGTTTGGAAGGGGAAGTCGTCAAGTATTATCCCATATAGAACAAAAGATATTCATTTTTATATTTAGTCTGATTCTATGGAAATATATTTTAAACAATTAAGATAGAGAAAAAGTTATCTGGAAAATTGTAATTACAGTAATATAGAATTAAAATAAATAATGGAGAATAATTTTTTTTTAAATTTTACTTCTTTACACTAACGGCATTTATACTAGTGTTAAATTAACACTCAAAATTACATCATTTCAAATAAATTATGAGAATCTACGTCAAGTAATCCACTCTTTAAACTTAAGAGTTCTTTATAATTTATTCGGACATTTTCATTTATTTATTCTTTTGGCTAGCATTAACTATTATAAAACTACCTTGTTCAACATTAAAATACTAAAACATGCTCTGATTAATATTTCTGAATTGATAGTAATAGCAATTAATATTATTAAAGTTATTTTAATAGTACTAAAGCAGGACTTGCAATCAAAATGCTCCCAATAAAACCAAAAAAGCAAACCTAAAATACCCAATTACATATTTCAATATTGGAATTTGGGGGAAAAAACAGATTAATAAATAATAGAATTTAATAAATATGCACTTTTTCATCAGAATCTACAATTGTTTTTTAAATACTGTATATTAGCTAGGCTATGTTAGGCCAGTAATATAGTATTGTGCACTAAGTTTGGGCCCCTTATTTGAAGAAAGACTTTAGATATGCTAAGAGAGAGTTGCACGCAGAGCAACAAGGATGAATTTCTGGTTTGAGGTAAGAGCCTAATGAGGAGAAGCTGAAGGAGTTAAGGAATGTTTCTGTAGAAGGCGATTTCTCAGAGGGGACATGATACAAGTCTACAAAACATTTACATCTATTGATAATACAGAGATCAATAAATTTTTCATAATAGAACATGGACAGGTGACCAGGGGGCATAATAAGAAAATTAAGAAGAAAGCATGCCATCTTGATATAAGAAAGCATGCATCTAGTAGAGTAGTTTGTTTTAAAAAAAAATTTTTGGAAAATAGTCCCCCCTGCCAAAGAGGAGGTTGTTGAGTGTGACTCAATTGCAACATTTAAGAAAGGGTTAGATTCTTTTATGGATGGGTTGGGTATCATATAATATATTGACGAAGCCAAATTGTCGGGTTTTTAGTTATAGTAGTTATTAATGTTAGATGGCATGTGTAACCATAACTTAGTTATTAATGCATGTGGATGGTTTGGGTATCATATTTATATATCATTAGTTTTGACTAAGCCAAATTGGTGGATTTGTAGTTACAACATATTGACAAGCCCTAGGGTGCTTTGTGGATTTGCATGAGCATGTTTGGGTAGTGGGTTGACTGGGACAGTCTCGATAGGCCCATGTGGCTTTTTACTGTCTCTATATTCTTAATGTCTTAATGATACATAGATGGGTCCATTACCTACAAAATGTACAGATTAGAGTTTTGATTTTTGAATGACCCCAAATTTCAGCAATCTTTGAATTTCAACCCCTACTTTTTTCGGTTTTGAAAATGAAAAATTGTATTAATTTTTTTTCTGGTAATGTGATCTGAAATTTTCAGGGCTTATGTAGTGGGGGAAATACACATTTTTTATTTAGAAAATTTTTGGGTATAATGCAGTAGGTTTTTGGATTGCCCTTGGAAAAAAATTAAAAAAAAATTGGGGGGGGGGGAATTTTAAAAAAAAAAAAGATTTATCTCACCACTATATATGCTAGGAAAAAATTGATATTAATAGGATAAGTAGAAAAAAAAAAATATTTCAATATTTC
>JABUQX010052394.1:5000-12500 GCA_015478945.1 Trachelipus rathkii
ATTTCATCTATACCTGCAGACTTACCATTCCTCAAATTTCTCACTCTACCCATTACCTCCTCCTTACTAATGATCTCGTCCCCCAAGATACTTATTTCTAAGTAATAAAGATGTATCTCGCCCGACTATACAATCCCTGAAAATTTGATGTTGATCGGATAAGTAGGAAAAAACTATATGAATATTTCACTTTTTAAAATTTTTTTTTTTTGAAATATTGATATATTGATATATATATATATATATATATATATATACTATATATATATATATATATATATATATATATATATATATATATATATATATATATATATATATATATATATATATATATTTATGTAGAGATATCAATATCATATATATATATATATCTTAATATAATATATAATGTATATATATGTGGATGTGGATGTTATACGGAATTTATTTTTTTTTTAATTAAAAAAAATATATATATATATATATATATATATATATTATATATATATATTATATATATATATATATATATATATATATATAACCCCTCACTGATTTAACTTCCAACACATACTTCAACATCTTCTTCCCCAACACAAAATCAATCATACTTTTCACTTCGATACCATCTCTACCTACCCTCTAATATACTTATGAATACTTTTGTGTTTAAGGAAAATATTATATTATATATCACATCATAACCGTCTCTCTCACATCGAAATCAATCACCTTCCTACCATTCCTCATACACATAACACACACATATATATATATATATATATTATATATAATATAATATTATATATATATATATATATATATCTAATATATATATATATATATATATATATTATATATAATTAATATATATATATATATATATATATAATATAATATTAATTAATAATAAATTATTATATAATTATTGCCTATTGGCTACATACTTAGTTTACAATGACTTTACAATCTAGTGTTATAATGTACTCCTTGAATGAAATTAGTTTCTTAAAAAATAGAATATCATCTGCCAGGTCCTCCTTTATTTTTCCTCTTAGGTCTGATTTTATAATGCGAAGAGCAGAAAAAACCGTTCACGCTAACTTGCGTTGGAAGTATTTTCCCTTGTACAATATCTGGATAACTTTTCGATGGACTCTTCTAAATTTAAGCATCGAGGTTAAGTAGTATATTTTTTTTGCAACTTTTAATTTACAATTAAGAAAATGCAATAGTTTTTCAAACAAAGAGCTTCAAAATTGGCTACACTAAAAGCAAGCTACCCTCATTGCGCTACGTTTCATCTCAAGAAAGAGTGATGTTATTCCAGCCTTCCTATTGACTCTCACTTCTCCTCTCGCTTCCCCCAACCATTTAACGAATATTCCTTTCCTTTTTAAAATGCGCTTTTATTTAGCAGGTAAATTAATAAATAAAAATAACTATTTCATTAAAGTTCACACCTCACGGGTTTAGCCCTCTTCAAGCCAAAAAATTGTTGCAAAGCAACATTTTGTAACATCCGGTTTTCAAGCTTGACGTGTCAAGGTTAGGGTTTTTAAGTTCGGTTAGACAGATTTTAATGTCTGGAAGACCGATTTCGGAGGTTTTAAACCTGAACTCAGAGGTTTAGCCCCCCAAAAGAGGGCTTTTTGGTTCCTAGAAGGTTTTAAATGAGCGGGAAGAAATAATTTTTTGATGGTTTCAATAGGTTTTATCGATGGTTTAATTAAAAACCCCCATAAGAATGTGTATCGTCTTTCCTACGTGTTTTCTGGTTAGACCTTTTACATTGAAAAATATAATCGAAAGAAAATCACCACTATTATTTAAAATTCAGTCGATATATCGTTGTTGTGAGGGAACAACTTCGTAGAACTTTTTTCTGTTTATATGTATATACCCGAGTTAGGTTTATCGTACCACCCTAAAATTTGGCCGCCCGTCAGGTGGTGACGTAGGAAATGACCGTATAAGGCTGAAATTTGGAGATTGCATAGAGGAAGAAGAAGTAAGTAGGAGTCGGATTCGGATTCGGATTCGTGAGCCGGCACCGGGGTTGCTGGAGCCGGTGCGAATGCCGAGTTAGTAAATATTTGTATAATAATACAATATTTGTATCCTTATATATGTTATAGACCACGTAGATCTCGAATATGAGGGTTATAAGTTCGTAAAGGGTGTCTGGGGTCCACCCGGAGGGGGAGTCCCAGTAAAAATGGACGGAATGCATAAGAGAAGTAGAGGAAGGAGTCGGAGAAGGAGTTTGAGTCAGAGGAGTCGGAGTTGGTACCGAACATATATCAAAATATATGTTTATAAGGTCTTAGAACTCGAATATGAGGGTTGTAAGCTCGTAAAGAGTATCTGGGGAAATGCATGAAGCAAAAAACAGAAGAAAATGGAGGAAGGAAGAAGGAGAAAGGATGGAGGAAGGAGTCTGAGAATGAGACAGAGTTGGTACCGAACCGATTCTGTAGCCGGTGTGGTGCTGAGTTACTAAACATTCGTTTAGCCCCATATTGGTGTCAATGTATATGTTTATAAGATCGTAGATCTCAAATATGGGGGATTCAAGTTTCTAATAGATGTTTGGGGACTCCCCCAGAGGTAGTCCCCAACTGAAATAAAAGAAAAAAGGCATGGAATGCAAAACAGAAGAGGAATGATAAATAGGACTAGCGGAAGAGCAAGGATGCATCTTTCAAAAATAACCCGTTTTCTAAAGGTTGAAGACTGACATTTCTATTTTCAAAATCTCGTTTTCTTTTTATAAACGTTAACTAAAATATATTGCTTGCTATTTTATTTAATAAGTATCATTTTACATTTATTCTTTGGGTTTAATTTTTACTAAAATTTTTATTCTTTTTATGTTTATAACATAAAAAATTGCGTTTTTACACACCCTAAAGCAGTAAATCAGTAAATCAGTAAAACAAACCACCCACCCCACCCCACCCATGATCTATTGATCTATTGATTCAAGTCACATTTTGTATAACATAACAAAAACTTTTATTTTTTATTTTATTTGTTTAAAAATATATCTCTTACCAAAATTTTTATTCTTTTTTATGTTTATAACAAAAAATTAGCGTTTTTATACCCTCCAAAGCAGTAAATCAGTAAATCAAACCACCCACCCCTACCCCTCCCACCCATCTATTGATCTATTGATTCAAATCATATTTTCTATAACATAACACAAAACTTTTATTTATTTTTATGTTAATTGGTTTAAACATTATGTTTTTACTAAAAATTTTAATCTTTTTATGTTTATAACTTAAAAAAACTTTGCGTTTTTTTTAACCCCCCTAAAAGCCATAAATCAGTTACAATCAGTAAAAATTCAAACCACACACCCCACACCCCTCCTCCCCTCCTCCCACCTTCCCATGATCTATTGATCTATTGATCAAGTGATTCAGGTCACATTTCAAGTATCATTTTGGATAAACATAACATAAAAATAAGTTCTTTTATATACTGAATAACGGATATAATGCTAACGTAACAAAGTTTTCACAATTAATAAAAGCTACCATAGTATCTCTGAAAACTAAGAATATAAATGTACCAAACGACAACCTAAACTTACCTTAGCACGAATAAACTACTAAACATTTATCAAAGCTCAATACTTAACAAGGCAAAGTAAAGTGACTAATAGCATACAAAAACGTACAACCTATTCCACACTTTTTCAAGCATATCTCTAACATATCAAATGTTAATTTTACATTTTAAACATGGTAATATTTTTAACAAAAATGTTATATAAACCTTGTCTAATTTCAATACTGACGCAATCGATATATGCTAACGTAACAAAGTTTTTTCCACATTAAATAAAAGCTTAACAATAGCATAACCCTGAACAAGAATATAATTGTACAAACGACAAACCTAACATAACCTTACGAACGAATAAACCGCTGACATTAACAAAGTTCCATACTTAACAACAGTAAAGTGACTAACATAGCATACAAAACGTAACCTGTTCACACTTTTTCAAGCATATCTCTAACATATCAATGTTAATTTTACATTATTATCGTAATATTTAACAAAAATTTATCATAACCTTGTCTAATTATCATACTGACCAACAAATATATGTCAACGTAACAAAGTTTTTTTAACATTAACATAGTTATATTTAACAAAAATTTATCATAGCCTTACCTAACTATCATAATCCCCAACGAATAATTGCCAACATAACAAAGTTTTATCCAAACATAATATAAAAATAAGTTCTTTGTAAAATATCATAGTAATGTGTAATAATTTACTGATCCTTAAGCAGTAAATCAGTAAATCAGTAAATCAAACCACCCGTCCCACGAATCCCCTCCCCTAATGCTCTGTACTCTATTTCATTCAACCTCCTCTATGCACTCACCAAATTTCAGTTATCTAAGAGTATTTCCAAGGTTTTGGGGCTCAGCCCCATTTCCCTAGGGCGTAATGGCACGAAACCTCGACGACAGGCCGGCACGCGGCTCCATCAACAGTTGGGAGGCCAAGTCTGAAGAGGAGTAAAGATGATTAAAGATGATTAAAGAGGAGTTAGGGTTAACGGAGCTGTGCACGGTGCTGTAGCCTCGGGGGTTGGTCCAATCGACTCGGGGACCACGGGAAACGATCCAACATCCCCGAAAACCCATATATCTATACCAAAAACTACCTAAAATTTCTTGGCAAATGTTGCAAATGCAACATTTGCTAAGAAATTTATTGTCATTAGTGACGTCATATCCAAAAATACTAAATAATACTAAGTATTCCGAAAAGTAACTAAAAGTAGCTAAAAAGGCTAAAAAAGGTGAGAAAACCCAAATGTTGCCAAATTTGGACCGAAAATGTTCCAAGTCGGGAATTGCCGGCGATTTGTGATTATTACTATTATGCTCAACATATTGTAAATTAGAACAAAGGCCGCAAAGGGTGCAAAAATTAATGAAGAAAGAAGAGCGTGCATCGGAATAGTCCGGAAATTAACGATCAGACCAACCCCACCACCGGAGGACATCAAGAGGGAGAGGCAAATGAGGGGTTATTTCTGGAAACCTTACTTCTTGGGATCTCCGAGGCTAGTCGTGTGATTGCCTTTATGACATAATTTATAATGGAAGGTGTTGTCTGTAATGGTGTTTATGGTGTGTAGCAAAGAAGAACCTACTCCAGTGTAAGAGGAACGTGGATCTGAGCGCAGCGCGAAAGGGGGCGAACCATTGGGCACTGTAGTGCATTGTGATGTACCCTAACACTCCATATATATTGCCAATGGAGGGTAATCTCATTGCTTCTTATGTACTAGGTTCTCCCCTATTATATAATATATATTATATATATATATATATATATATTATATATATATTATATAATATATATTATATATATATTATATATATATATATCATATATATATATATATATACTATATATATATATATATATATTATATATATATATATACTATATATATATATATATATATATATATATATATTATATATATATAATATATATATATATAATATATAATATATATATACTATATATATATATATATATATATATATATACTTTGTAATTATTCAATGGAAAAACCAGGAGGGAATAGAGAAAATGTCAATGAAAAGGGAAAATTTTTAAAAAAACCTTTCCAAATAAAAGATAAAAAAGATAAAAAAAGTAGAACATGGAATAAATAACCAAGATGTGGGAAAAACTTTTTGTCATTGAAAATTAAAGGCTTTCCGATGAATACAGAAACCGTTATTTGGCTTTCTAAAGGTAAATATGCACAACCAAACTTTAGAGAACGAGGATACCTTAATGCAAACATTCTTACAAAGATTTAATATCGAGAACTCCCTCCTTTTCCCTTCCATATATAATATATATATATATATATATATATATTATATATATATATTATAATATATATATATATATTTATAATATTATATTATAAATATATTCAAAGTGGCGTAAAATAACGCCCCCCCGCAAGCCCCCGCGTGCGGGGGGGGCGCAGGAGCCGAGAGGGCGCACGGCGGGCAAGAAGGATGAGCACTTTTTCGATGAAAACTCCATAATGAAAGCTCTCCCTCTCTCTCTCTCTCTCTCTTCCGTATATATATAATATATATATATATAACTATAATATATAATATATAATCATATATATATATATATATATATATATATATATATATATAATAATATTATATATATATATATAATATATATATATATATATATATATATATATATATATATAATATATTATATATATATATAATATCATATAGTGGAAAGTACATTGAACTGCAGACCAAAATCAAGCGAAAGTCGCCTAATGCAGAGTATGTGCATTGTGCAAATCACAACCTTAACTTAGTCTTAAATGATTCTGTAAAGGAGATTACAGAAATGATTGTTTTTTATGATGTGATTAATGAGATATATGGGTATTTCAGTCAGAGTCTTAAAAGATGGCAATCACTGAAAGAAATTTCTTCAGAAACCTGCATGGTCAACAAAACTGTTAAAGATCTGCCCCAACTAATGGTCTTCGAGGTTCCGATTGCCTGTTTGGGCAGTTAAAAGTTAATTTCACTTATATTTTGAACTGTTTATCAAAAATTATCCTAACTTCAACAAAGAGCTCTGAAATAGTTGAGGCGACAGCATTAAGAAGACAAATGTCTACTTTTCACTTCATTTTTAAATGGCTTGTGGTTTCCAAAAAGAAATTTTGGAAAGTATTTAACATCACTTCTAAACACTCCAAAAAAATCAAGACATATCCCCCTTGGATGAAGCTTCCACTTCTTTTAGAAAGGTGTGTCCCAAACTAAAACCAGTTGCAGGGAGAGTTTTGTACAAGCTAGTGGAAAGGCCCAGGGAAATTGCAAAGAAGCTGACAAATTGAAGAACTTCATTGGCCTACTAAAACGCAAAAGCAAAGTGACCAAGCTTCTTTTTGAACATGAGCTTTCTAAAGATGTTTTGATTTCATTGAAATCCTTTTTGCACAAATTTCCAGGGTGAAAAGGTTTTTTTACGAGCCATTGAATATACTAATAGCCAAGTAATCGGCAGGTACCAGAGCAATATTGAGGAAGGTGAAACAGATGTTTTGCCTTTTTGAGACTCCTACAGCCCCTTACGAAACAAACAATAAAGAGGCTCAAATGGAGGTCTGCTGACAGTTTTACAAAAAATATGACACCGAACGTGACAAGTTTCTTTATTTTTACGAAATATGGTCTGCTTCCAGGAATGGTTGGTGGGCAAGTGAATAAAGAAAAGAAATGACAAAAAATCATACATAGTGCAGAATATTTGGTTTGATTGAAAAATTAATAATGTTTGTCTTGGTAGTTTCCCCAGACGTGTGTACAGGCTATTTTTTATAATGTTTTTCTTGACCTCCTGCGTAACTTCATCATCTGCTGAGTGATCCTTTTCAAAATTTAAAAACCTAATAAAAGT
>JABUQX010052394.1:17500-37235 GCA_015478945.1 Trachelipus rathkii
TTTGCCAAATAGATAAAAAGAAAAAAAATTTCACCCGCGCCAGGATTGATAAGAGCATCGCCGTTAGACAGTGTTCAGGAGATCTAACCACCGCTCCAACACGACTCTGGTTGGTTGCTTCTGTAACCCAGGAGAACAGCGACGCTGTTGTCAATGGTTCGAATTAATCGTGGCGAAAATGAATTTTTTTTTCTGTATTATTATTATTACAAAGCTCGTTCCTACAATTGCTGTGCCCATGTTGGAGTTGCTTGACTTTGGTTGGTTGCTTCTATAACCCAGGAACACGCTAGCGGAATGCGATGTGGCCCTTGTAGGGATTCTAAACCCCGTTCTAGGGATATATATATATATATATATATAAATATATATATATATATATAATATATAGGTGATTGTATATATTATATATATGATATTAATTATATATATTATTTATAATTATATATATAGTATATAATATATATATATTAATATATTATTACTATTATATGATATATTTAATATAATTAATATAATAGTACTACTATCGCTAATAGATATATATTATAATATATACATATAGTATATATATTATATATATTATTATATATAGTATATATAGATACTACTTAACTATATGTCATATAATAGTATACTATATAAAGCTCTCAACTTATTTCAATTTTTGTTTATTATTTTCTCTCACATTCACTTCTACTATATCAACTCTCTCTCTCCTCTTCCTCTCTCTCTGGTCTCTCTCTCTCTCTGTCTTCCTCTCGTCTCTCTCTCTCTCCTTCGCCTCGCCTCTCTTCTCTCTCTTCTTAATGCATTAATTTATTAGAATGAGCTTAAGCCGGAAGATTAAACGAGGCTGCACGAGAAAGAAAGAATCCTAACAAAAAATAATTTCCAAGGAAAAGATGAAAGGAATATAGCACACATGTAAACTACAAAGCACCAATCATGTATAGCCAATTCACATTTACAGCACACGCCGGCACATACGCCGCACGCAAATTAACGGCATGTACAGCTGACCATACTGCAGTAATTATATATATGTATATATATATATTATATAAGTATATTATATATATATATATTATAGGTATATACTATATATATATATATGAGAGAGAGAGAGAGAGCAGAGAAGAGAGAGAGAGGTTCCTTTTCCAATCTAGGAAAATGTCATTATTTTCGTTTTTTATTATTAGTTAGTTATGAAAATATGTCTATACTGAATTTCATGATAACAGATAGGTTTAAAATAATTATAAATATTTAAATGCATATATATATATATATAGGTATATACAATATATATATAATATATATTAAATATATATAATATATATATATATCTATATATATATATTTATATATATATATATCTATTTAATATATATATATAATGTAAAAGTCTATATATAATATAATTTCAAGATCTCCTCCACTACTCCAGTAATAAATTAATGAATAATAATAATAAAATTAATAATAATAATAATAATAATAATAAATAATAATAATAATAATATAATAATAATAAGAATATAATAATAATAATAATATAAAATAATAATATATTCACTTCATTCAAAAAGATTTTATTCAATATCAGGAAAATCCAATTTAGTCATTAAATAACAAAGATAATACGCATCTCTATATTATATTGTCCAAATATTTTTACAATTTCAATAAGCCAATCCGGTGGAATAATAATAACCAAAATTAATTTCCTTAATATAAATGTGAAATGGGTCTACTAAGTGCAACACAGTGTTGTTGTTCTTTTCGAAACCCCGAGAATACATTTATAAATAATCGAGTCTAAAAATAAGTCTAAACCATATCAATAATAAAGTAATATAATATAACGATTAAATAATAATAATAATAATAAATAAATAATAATAAAGATGTAATAATAATATATAATAATAATATATATAATAATTAATAATCAATAATGAATAATAATGATAGCATTAGATAATAATAGATAATATAAAAGTAATTGATAATAACAAATAATAATAAATAATTATAATAAAATAATAATAATAATAATAATCATATTAATAATAATATAATAATCATAATAATATATAATAAATAATAATAATAATAGTAGAATAAAAAACAGTAATAAAAATAAAATAATTAATGAATAATATAATAAATAAAATTAAATGAGATATTATAATAATATAATTAATACATAGATAATAATAATAATAATATATAGTAAAATTATACTAGATCTTTTAATAAAAATAAAAAGTTGATAATGATTCATTATATATTACTAGTAACAGTATCCATACAGTCATTACAAACAGTGAAACCGAAGCATAATACTATTTCGCTAGTCCTATGAATTATGAATTGTATTAAGAGTAAGGATGTCATGCATCATAAACAGGTAGTCGACAGTTAGTATCTTGTACAACGAAATTAATAATACCCCGACCTACCTGGACCACTATATTAGCTAAATAATAATACGATATATAATAATGAATAATGATAATAATAATATAGATAATAAAATGTTAATAATAAAAAAGTAATAATAATAATAAGTAGTAATAATAATAATAAAAATAATACATACGAAAAATATATGAAAATATAAAAGTTAAGTACAATAATAAAATAAAATAATGAATAATAAATAATATAACAAGACAAGAAAGTACTGCAATAATAATAATAATAATAATAATAAATAATCAATATAATAATAATATAATAATAATTTAATAATAATAATGAATAAAAATTAATATTTTAACATTAAATGTGTGAAGTTACAAGACAATAATAATTTCAATGAAATATCAAAAAAAGCTTACATTGTTTTGGCAAATATCAACTATTATCATACGGAACCACTTCAGGTGTACTGCAAAACACTCAAATATTCAAAAGCATCTTCTAAGCATTCATTGTATTCATTAAATTTCACAATTGGAATGTCGGCTTAGTTTTGTATAAAAGAGAATGCCCAAGAATCGAAATAGTTGAAAATTGACCAACTTGAAAATAAAAATTTTAAAACAATTAGACAATTTCAACTGTAGGAGGATTTGTGATCCGTCGTGTATATGCTCCCATATTTTACTTGTTTTATACCTGTGTTGCGCATAATTCGGGTTCTTAAGGTGTTAGTTGTGTATTCCGCACATAAGAGCGAATTATCATCAGTATCTATCTTGCAGTTAAATGTGATAGCACAACATACGATTCGATGCTCATATCCTCCGAACAAAATGACTCACGCGGTACTTAAGAAATATTAGGAACACTCGTCTCGGTGTAAATGTGAAACTCTTAAACATTTAATCTTTCTCTGACTTAACATGTTCCTTGTCAATTATGTTTAATTTTTGCGTTCGTTTCTCTAGGAAAAATTTAGTTAAATTTTAATGATTTATAAAATAGATAGTTTAATCCTGCTTCCATGTTAAGTGAATTTTATTTGAAGTTAAAATGTTGTTTATGATTTCTTTTAATAACCTTTTCCTTTTAAAAGTTGAGGGTAACCATTATTATTTAAGTTTTTGTTATTCTGTATTTACCTCTTGTATTAAAGAGTTCCCTACGTTCGAAGTTATTTTATAACATCTGTGAATTAAGGGTTTTAATAACGTAGAATATTTTGATATTTCGGGTTATAGTCTAGAATCATAATTTTTTGTTAAAATCTTTGTACTGTCCTTTGTAACATTTAAATCCGAAGACATATTAAGATACGTTCGAGACCTTTTGTCATATTTGATTAAATTCCAAATCATGTTAAGAAAATTTCATAGAAACGACTTGTAGACAACGTCCGTGCTAAACTTCCGTTTTGAAGAATGTTTAATAGATAAAAAAAGACTGCATTCCTATAATGATCTTATTTGAGTTTTATAAAATGGTTAAAGAGTTGATAAAGAGAAAGTAAATCTGTAGAAAAGAGTACAGATAAAGTTTACACAAATTAATGATTCTAATATACCAGAAAAGATTATTAGGACTATCTATTATTAAGCCTCAATGCCAGAGCTTGATAAAAAACTTCAACGTGGGAAACTCTTTTTAACAAAGAGTAATAAGAAATTAGTCGACAAAAGAACTTAATAATAATGTTACCGCTCAAATTAAAATAGAAAAGGTTAATAAAAGAACTATAATTACAAACACTTGTTTTAACTTCAAACTAAAAAATGCCAGTTAACATGGAGAAGTCAAGGATTAACTTTTTACTTTAATATCATAAATTAACAAATTTTTCTAGAAGAGAACGGAAAATTAACAACGATAAGTTGGTAAAGGAACGCATGTTAAGTCAGATGTAAAAGATTAATATGTTAGGAAGTTACTGATATAGCACCGAACGAGTTCCTCATATTTTAGCGTACAAAAATTACATTCTCTATTTGCTACCATTAAGTGATGGTGGTTCTGCCATCTGGATTTGAAAAGACGTAGGATGTAACTCCTCTTATGTGGGATACACACTTAACGCTTTAAGAAGCAGAAATATGCAACATAGGTTCAATAAACAGTAAATATGGGAGCAAATTTACAACAGAAGGATCACAAATCCCTCCTACAGTTGAAATATTTTTTATTGTTTTAAAATTTTATTTTCAAGTTGTAATTTCAACTATTCTCGCATACAGAATCTCTTTTTTAATTAAAAATACTTGACGCCGACACTCAATGTTGAAATTGGTAATGGAACATGAATGAAGTGCTTAGGAATGTTTTTTGTAATGTGTGTTGTTGCTAGGTACGAGGTGGGTCGAGAATGTATTGTCCAGTATGGTATGTGAGATGGAGTGTGTATGGCTAAGAGACGATGTATTAGGCTTGTGTTTTTTATTTTCTAAAGGATTATTTTTTAAAACTTCATCACTTTTCAGCTGCTGTCATTGACGTCAGAGACAAAGGAAATGTGGTATTTAGAAGTTTTCCTTCTCCAAAGACTTTAGGGTTGGAGATCATCTTTAAGTAGAATACGTTGATATATATATATACAGTATTAATAATAATGAATAATTAATTGATAATAGATAATTAATAATAATAATTAATGAATAATAAGGAATAGAATAATACGATATAGGAATTAATCAGATTAAGTAAAGGAGATATCATATAAATATAATTAATGGGAATGGAATCATTATCTGAAAAATATATATTAACATATATAATATATATACAGTAATTAATAATAATCGAATAAATAATAATTAATAATAATAATAATGAATAATATAATTAATAATAATATATATAATAATAATAATAATGAATAATAATAATATATAAAAAATATATAATTCAATACTATAACATTTATTAACAATTAATAATATAATAATATAATAATAATAATAATAATAAGTAATATAATAATAATAATAATAATAAGATAATATAATAATAATAATAATAATAATAATATATAAAATAATAATGAAATAATAATACATAATAATATAAATTATGTAATAACACCACTACCACCTACTACGAAACCACAGCGTACCACTCACAGTCCTACTAACGTACAAGAAAATAAAAGGTAGTATAATGCAGGAGTAATAATAATTGAATACATAAAGAAGAATAATGACTGATATAAGTATAAGATATAATGGACTAATAATAAGTGAATAATGAGATAACAAATAATAATAATAACAAAAGTTAATAATGAATAAGTAATTTAATTGAAGAATCATAAAATAATCATCATACTTAACATATGGTCAGAACAGTTATAATAATAATGAGAGTACATGACATAATAATAAGTAATAATAAATAGGGATAATAATAATAATAATAATAATAATTAATAATAATGATAATTAATTGAATAAAATAAAAATAGTAAAACTAATCATATGTTACATATAATAATAAATATAATAAATATAATAATAATAATAATAAGAATAATAATAATAATCATAAAATAATAATAATAAATAATAATAAATAATTAATAATACTTATAAAATTATACATAAGAATAATAATAATAATGATACTTTTCAACGCTGCTATAATAGCTAATAGATGTTAATATCATAATAATAATAATAATAATAATAATAATAATAAAATAATAAAAACAAATAAAAATTTCTAATAATTAGTTAATATAAAATTATACCATTCAACACTGAATATATAATAAGTAATAATGTTGAAAATAATAATAATAAAATAATAATATAATATATAATAATTAATAATAATAATTAATCAAAATATAATAATAATATAATAATAATAATCATAATAAATAATACTAATAATAATATATAATAAATAATAATAAAAATTAATAAATAATAATAATATAAAATACTAATAAAAATATAATAATAATATAATATAATATATAATAAAATATTAATAATCAATACATAATAATAATAATATATAATAATAATAATAATAACTTGTTTGTTTACGATAGTTACACTACTAATGTTTCAGTTACTGTTATTACTGCTACTATTTAATCATAATAATAAAAATTATAACAAAATAACTTTATTTTGCTAATATATAATTTGTCAATAATATATGATTAGAAGTTTATAATAATAATAATACTAATATAATCGTTCTGCAATACTATAGAGTTGATGATCATCTCTTATAAGAAGCTCAGTCAGCCTATCCTCAATTTATTATTATTTTATTTATTATTATTATTATTTTTTATTTTTATTATTATATTGACAATTTGTTAGGAATTTTAGTCTTAAAATCCAATTTTAATTAGTTTCATTTTTTTCTTATTATTGAATTTTTTTATTATTATTAATAATTACTATTATTATTATTATTAATTATATTATCTATTATTATTATTAGTATTATGTTAATGTTATTATTATTTTGATTTATCTTATATTATTATATCTATTATTATGAATTGATTATTATTATTATTAAAAGTTTATAATTTGATATATATATATAATATATAATTATATATATAGTAAAATATTATATATATATAATATATTATACTATATATACTATATATATAGTATAAATATATAAATATATAGTATAATAATATAATATAATAATAATAATTATATTATGTTCTGAGGCTACGGTCCCTACGGCAAAATCATTCATACAAGTTAGGTCCTAGCGTTTATGCAACTCGATCCATACGGGCCTGCCGTGCCGTACGGGGTTAGCAATAGTCCCGCTGTATTACTTATGCTAGTGGCGGCTTCGTGTACCGAAAAACATGGGAGGCATTCAATATATATATAGTACTATAGTATATATATAATACATTATATATATATAGTATAAATAATATATAAATATAATATATATATATATATACTATATAGTATATATTATATATATATATTATATTTTAATGTATATATAATATATATATATATCTATATATATATATATATATATATATATATATATATATATTATATATATATATATAATATTATATATATATATAATATATATATATAATATATAATATTATATATAATAATTATATTATATATAATATATATATATAAATATATAATTATTTTATATAAGTAATATTATATATATATATATATATATATATAGTACTAATATATAATAAGTATTATATATATAAGTATATAATATATATTATATAATATATCTATATATAATATATATAAATAATAATAATATTACATATAATTTCAGAGGTCGACTCCTACAGACACTCGTCTACTCTCTGCTTGACATCAAGTTATTATTATATGAAATGAACGAATCTTTCAATTTTGTCAGTTATGAAAGCACTATTTTTATTTTTTTTGAAAATAGGTCATCTGAAAGAAACATTACATTGTATAAATGAAATATTATGTAAAATTTAAACCAAAAAGTGTGAGCACATCGCCATTGAATAACCCCTATTTTTAATACATTATAATGTTAACGGCTTTCGTACTCTCTCCAAAAATACAGAGGCAATTTCAAGACGTGTAAATAACAATACATATCTCGTGAATTGAATTTTTTACAAGTTTGTTTTTTTTTCCTGTCTAAGAACCTAATAAAACACTCGTTTAAATTTAAGAAAAAAAATGAAAAAAAACATTTACTAGTTCACAATGCAGATTACGGAGAGAAGGTAATCTCATAATTTTAAACTTCTCAATTTGAATTTGAACAGGAAAACTAAGAATACCATAAACAATTATATTCTAAAAGAAGAACTGTAGGAATGGATACTCAAATATTTTATAAATAATTATTTTTGTTAATTATTATATAAGAATAGGAATAAATAAAATAAATAATAATGAACTAGATGCTGAATAATAATGTCTTTGTTTCCTTTTCTAGCTGAGTTTGGATAATAATATAATTTAGCACCTTGCCTCCGTTGAAGTCCTTTAAAGAAGAAACTTGCCTCCAAGACCCGTGTCCTGCATTTCGTAGCGAAAATGTTCATGATTTCCCTGTTTGTATAAAGGTTGTAACATTTTTTTAACGATTTAATTGATTTATTTATAATTTTAATGTAATGACTAGAGAAATTAGGGTAATCATGTAATATTCTGTTCTATTTATATATTTTCGAAAATATCCGGCTGCGTTCCATTGTGAAAATTGCTAAGTGTTACAGCAGAAAGGGTTATTATTAAAAATTCAAAAATTACAAAACTAAAATTATTTAACAAAAATATAGTAATATTAGTATAGACCCTCTCTCTCTCTCATCTCTTTCTCTCTCTCTCTCTCTCTCTCTCTCCTCTCTCTCTCTCTCTCTCTCTCTCTCTCTCGTCCGTCTCCTCCTCTCTCTCCTCTCTTCAATATATAGTATATATATTATATTATAGATATATATATATAATATATATATATATAATATATATAATATATATATATATATTATATTTATATATTATATATATATATATATATTATATATATAATATATTATAATATACGATAATCCGATACTAAATATTGAAATATTTATGCCTTTAGACTATACTCTTGCATAGCATATTACAGTTATGATTATTACACAAAAATAGAGCAAATTAAGGTTTTCAAAGAAAAATAATTGTAACTTACTTCTTGTAAAGATTCGAGTTTTATGAAAGCTTTAGAACAAGTTGCAAATGCTCTGTTTGCGCAAGACGAGAGACACAATAGAGAATAAATATCTTCAGCTGGCAATATTTTTTCATATTCCCGAAGATGTAAGCAAGTTTTCATCGCAGCATCAACATAACCTGCAAACAGATAATTTTATTGCACAGATTGTAAAAGGGATAGTCTGATACCGTGTCTTTAGCTTAGGTTAAGGTAAGTTTGTGGGTTTCGTTAATGGGCTAAAACAAAACTTAGCCTAACCAACCTACCTCTTACTGTCGCAAATCGTATGCCCATGGATGTAACAGCTATGTCTCGTCAAGTTTAGAGATCAAAATTTATGTAAACCTACACCCAAACCGACGCTGCCATAAATCTAGACCTAACCTAGTTAAATGAATCGATTTATAATAGAACTATTCCCCCAGCCTATAAATCCTCTCTCTCTCTCTCTTGTCTCTGTCTCTCTCTCTCTCAATTCTCTCTCTGCATTCTCTCTCTCTCTGTCTGCTCTCTCTCTATATATACTATATATAGTAATATATTAGCATATATATATATACATATATAGTATAATATATGTATATTCATATATATTATATATAGTAATTATTATATATATATAATATATATATATATATCTATAATATATATATATTTATTTAATACCTATATATATTAATATATATTTAGTATATGTATATTTATATATATATATATATATATTATAATATATAAATATTATATTATATATATAGTTACGATAGGTGTAGACTAAAAGTCGAGTATTTTTTAATAGTAATCCGATTATTTTGGATATGGTGATTAAGCAACCGGATATCCACAGTTGTTAATAAAAAACTTGGCTAACCAATTACGATCAAGCAACTTCTTCGGCTGTTTCTATTATATTGCTTTCGTTCGAAAATCAGTATGGTTATGATAGGTTTTGTTAAGTATACCAGATTTACTGTGTAACTTAACAAAATTTGTTATAACTTGAGAAAATTTTCTTTACTCCATACCTTCTAAAAAAACAAATTATATATATATAAATGAGAGAGGATTTGGCAGGTTTTAGTACCTTTCCAGCAAGGTATAAAAAAAATGAAAAAGAAGAAGAGTATCCGAAAAAATATAGATATAGTTCTTGTAGTCGGGGGGGTTGGGGTTTAATTACAATATAATATAATATGATAATATCATATATATATTATAGTAAATATATATATATATATATACTTATATATTAGTATATATATATATATATAAATATAATATATATATTATATATATATATAATTAGTATATATATAATATATTTATATATGATATAAAATATATGTATAGTATATATATATATATATATATATATACTACTATATAATTAATATATATATATCAGTATATATATATAATATATTATACTATATATATAATATATCATAGTATATATAGTATATAATATATAATTATATATATATATATATATCATTAGTGAACAAGGTAATAATTCGAAATGTAAATTGTAGAAGACGCTGTGTAAATATAATTCAAGTTTGAGATTGTTGAGCAACGTGAAACTGTGAACAAATGTTGATCTGGCAAATAAAGAAGCGGTTTTGTCGAGTAGTGCAAGAGAAGTATGTGCATGTGTTAAAGTAGAAAGTGAGAATATTAACAGTGAGTGGTGGAATTAAGAGGTAATGCAAACGGTTAAAAGTAAAAAAGAGGCATAGTTGAATGTACTAAAAGTCAGTGATGAAGATTCAAAAGATAGGTATTTGAAATTATATAAGGAGTTAGAAAGAAAAACTAAAAGTTGCACATGTAGGAGGAAAAATGAGGAAAATGGACAGTTTGGAAGGATAATGAATAGGGACTTACAAAGAAATAGAAAGCTCTTTTGGAAGGATGCGCGAAAGGTTAAGAATGGAAGTAAGGGGAATTTGCATAGAACAGGGATGGTGCTTTCGTAAATAATGAAATAAATGTAAGAAGAGTGTGGAGGGAACACTTTCAAAATTTGCATAACACTGACAGTAATGAAGAGGTGATAGTGAATGTGAGGGTTTGGTGGTGCAAGAAGAAATATGTATTTTGGGGATGAGGTAATTAGTAAGGAGAAGGTAATAGGTAGAGTGAGAAAGTTGAAGAATGGTAAATCTGCACGCATAGATGAAATTTCTGTTGAAATGATCAAGAATGGAGTCGATATGGTGATTGAATGGATTTGAAAGTTGTGTAACAAAGGGCTTATGGAGAGTATAGTTCCGAGGGATTGGAGAAGAGCAGTAGTAGTACACTTATATTAGGGTAAGCGGGATAAGGAGAACTGTAGGAACTATATGGAAATTAGTTTATTGAATAGGGAAGATATATGCTGGTATTTGGTCGAAAGAGTACGCACAGTGACTGAAGGACTGATTGGTGAAGAACAAGGTGCATTTAGAAGTAGTAGAGGGATGTGTGGATAACTCTTTGAACCATGAAACAATGATTGAGAAGAAATGAGAGAGAAGAAGAATCAACTGCATTTAGGTATTATAATAGGGAAGCTCTGTGGCAGGTGTTAGTGATATTTGGTGTTGGTGGTAGTAGTTTCTTAAAGAATCAAAAGTATGTATAATGATAGTGAAGCGTGTGTAAGAATAAATGGAGTTGAAATTGATTGGTTTATTATTAATAACGGAGTGAGGCAAGGATGTGTTATGTCTCCTTGGTTTTTTAATTTGTATATGGATGAGGGGCTATATGAAAGATTAGCAGGTGGGTGGCAAGGGCAAATGAGTTAGAATTATGGAGAACTGGAGGAGAGTGGAGGGTGCCCTACTTATTATATGCGGATTATTTGGTTTTGTGTGGCGAATCTGAGGAGAGTTTGAGAGGATTAGTAGAAAGGGTTTGGCAGGCATGTGTAAAATGGCTGACTTTGAAAGGAAATGATGTCGGAGAGTTACAGATTAAATGGTCAGTGGAGTGAGGGGAGTCTATCGTGTGAGTTATGTTAAATGGGAAAAACCTGGAACAAGTGTCTGATTTAAATATTTAGGATATATGTTGGAATGAAAAGGGAACGGATGTTTCAGAGTGTAGTAGGAAAGTTGTGAATGGCAGGAAGGTGGCTGGTGCAATTAAATCCTTGGAGGATGTTTATGGGACTAGTCTTGAGTGACACTAGGTCTTGCATGAAAGTATTTGTTACCTTGTGTTAATGCTATGGCAAGTCGAAACTATGCGTCTCGGAATAAAGGTGAAATAGATCTATAAGTAACACTTGTATTCAGCATGGACAATCTTAAGGTCGTGTTAGGTGTGAGAAGAACGGATAAAATTAGAAGTGAATGTATTAGGGAGTTGTGTGGTGTGAAGAAATGCATAAATAAGAGAATATACGAGAGTACAATGAGATGGTTTGTCATATGGAAAGAATGGATGATAGTCTGTTGGTTAAGCTGATGAATAGTGTTGAGTGTGCTGGGAATCGACTGGCTGTGAGACCGAAGGACAAGTGGATTGAGTCAGTAAAGGAATCCAGAAAAGAAGAATTGTGAGTTTGGAAGAATGCTGAAGAGAGGCTGTTGGAGGAGAAAAGTTACAATCAAGGTTTATCAGGACAGGGTAATGAACCTACATTGACTAGATACCACAGTGAGAGTTCGTCGAGGTCTCGTGAAACGCTAGGGTAGATTTTTCTGACTGCTACGAGTTCTCACTTAAGGTTAAAAGGAGACGGTTTGTTTTCGACTTGGGTCATGTTTTTCTACTATTTTTCTGTTTCCGGCGTATGCGACGCACCTCAGCCCAATCTTGGGAAAGGAAGTGGAATATATATATATATAGTATATTATAATATATATAATCTATAATATATATATAATTATAATGATATATTTATATATACTATATTAATTATATATAATTATATATTATGATTTAGTATATATATATATATATTATATATAGGTATATATTATTAATATACTATATATATATATTACTATAATATATATATATTATATAATAATATATTTTATTATATATATTATATATATTATATATATATATATAATATATATATATATATATATATATATATATATTATATATATATTATAATACTATATATATATAATATATATTATAAGGTACCTTAGACAAGGGGTTCTGTGGTTCAATTCCCCGAATATTATGTTAAGCGATCAATATTTTTTGATGTCTTGAGTATCTTATTTAAATTTTTAATAATAAATTAAAAAATTAGTTTCCCCCCTGCACTTCACACCCATAAAAATACTATTAAAACCTGCAATCATTTGTTAAGTTGAGAAGATTTCCTTAAGGTTAATGGCGGCTGTGTGTTCCTCCATATATAATATATATATTATATATATATGTATGATATATATATATTATATATATATATTATAATATATATATATAAATATACTATATTATAATATATATATATATATATATAGTATATATATATATATAGTATATTATACTATATATATATATATATATGGTAACAGTTGAGATTAGCGTTCACCACGGAAAGGGAGCTCGATCAAAAAAAAAATTTCAAACAGGTAGCCCCTGCTATGAAACAAAAAAAGACATTTTAGGGTCGAAATGAAACAAAAAAAACAAAAAAAAAATACAAAGAAAAAAAAACAATCAATATCTCAGAAAACTACAATACGCTACAGCAAAAAGGATTGTTGTTTTTTCAGTACATGGAAAGATATACCGCAGTTAAGAAGAAAATGTATTAAGAATACTGGAAGGTGCATTTATTTCCAGTGATGAAGGATCGGGTCCTCTCCGCCCTTCCGGAACTAATCGGGTAGGACTATTCCCCCCTCCGGGAGGGTCTTCGGAACCCCCGCTCTTTGGTATTTGGGTTTCGCGGGGTTCCTCCGCCACTCCCATAGGCGGGTATGGAAAACGTCCCCGCCCTGTGTTCCCGTCGGGCTCGAGCCCCCTAAGATTGCTGTGTAATACCTTTTCAAATAATATATATATAATTTCGCCCCTAGAACAGGTAAAGAAAAAAAAAAAAGAAAAAAAAAAGAAAAAAAAAAAAAAAAAAAAAAATTTCATTTTCGACCGCCATAAGAACATCTATTACCGTATCATAGATTGCTACCTGGTGAAAATTTTTTTATTGATCCGAGTCTCGCGTTCTCGTTGGGCGTAAGGTAACTTTTGTTCCTATATATCTAACTTATATATATATAGTAATATTATGTATATATATATATAATATATATATATATATTATATATACATATATATATAATTATTAATATATATATATATATATAATATATATAGGTATGTTATATATTATATATTATATATATTATTATATAATATATGATATTATATATAGGTAATATATATATATAGTATATATATATAGCTATAATATATATATGTATATATAATATAATATAGTAATATATATTATAGACTATATAATATATGATTAATAGTAATTTAGATTCAGAAGAGTTAAACTGCAAGTTTCTAAGTTTGGCAGATCGATATCAAGAATGGCTACCTGTGTAATGGGAATAATAATAGATGTATATAAGATTAAAAGGAATCTTGATAAACTTATTAGGTCGACAAATAAGAGGCAAATGAATTTTAACAGTGAAAAGTTAAGGTTCTTCAACTTAGGTTACTCAGTAAAAGATTAATATTAGAGTATGGGTTCGCACAAGGTTTTGGGCCCCTTATATTAAGGGAAGACCATAAAAATATGCTAGAGAAGAATATAGCCCAGTGCAACAGGATGATTTCTGCTTTGAGGGAAGAGCTATGTACGTGAGAGGCGAAGATTAGGAATTTTTTCAGTCAGATTGTGATTCTTCAGAGGGAACTGATCGATTCAGAGTCTATATAACATCTTTACATGTACTGAGACCAAAAAATTCTTTATAGTAAACCACGGACGGAAGACCAGGGGACACAATATGAAAATTAAGAAGACGTGTAGTCTTGACGTAAGAAAACATTCCTTCTGTAATTTTGCTGTAGATATTGTGTGGAAGGTGTTTTTTCCTGCGAGAGAGGTTGTTGACGGTGTGACTGCACTTCAACATTTACAGGAATGGATGGCATAGGTATGAGTGGATGTTTGGTTGGTCTCATCATAATATAGCTTCTGACGATTGGCAAAATTGAACGAGTTTTTTAAGCTAGTTATAGTAAGAGGTAAACTGCATGTTGTAACTACTGGTATCACAATAAACCTATTAAAACTAATATTTTGGTTAGCATGTACCTTAGCTATAGTTTTTTGCTTCTGGTAGTAGTTTGGTATATATGATTATATGGCCTTTGTTTAGGAAAATTAACAGGCTTGTAGGGGTGCGTGTATAGCTTATGAATGGTTAGCATATGCGAGCTAATGGTGTTTGATAAATATTGTAGCTTGACTGACACGTCCTCGATAACCCGATCTGCTCTAACTGGTTTCGTTCTGTGTTTTCCTTACTCTCTACCGAGGCAATCACTAAAAGATAGGATATAGTGACTTCTGGTTGGAACAACCGATGACGATTGGTAATAAAAGCAATGCGATAAAATGTTAGAGGAGTTTAAGCTGTCGAAAATATCCAGCGGCGTTTGTTGTCCATTTCTGTTCATATCCATGTAAAATGAGAAACTTTATGGCACAAAGAATGCAACTATGTGCCAAGGCCGACTACTATTTTAATAGAAAATAATAGAAAGAGATTTTCGCAGACACAAATAGACAAAACTCACATGAATTGGGCGAAACAAAGTTGGTGGAGAAATTTAGGATGGAATTTGCTAAGATCTATGTTAATTTTTAAGCATGTTGAACCTTAGAGAGGAGCT
The DNA here is from genome assembly GCA_015478945.1 of Trachelipus rathkii. NCBI lineage: Eukaryota > Metazoa > Arthropoda > Malacostraca > Isopoda > Trachelipodidae > Trachelipus > Trachelipus rathkii. Next base: position 33,524 of record JABUQX010052394.1, read on the forward strand.
TGAATGAATCAAGATATTAAATCTTTCTTCCAAAAACTTAGATCTTTACAAGTCTGTAAGCATAAAGCTATATTTGCTATAATTTTTATATGCTCTTGGTAACTAGTTTTAACATTTATTGATTAGCATTTACATTGCTTTCTTCATAATTAGTGTCACAGCATTCTCTTGAATCATATTGAAGTGGTGATTGTTTGTTTTCGTAAAGGTTTTAAAGCAAACATCACAAAACATTTTCAAACATTTTTGGACAATTGCATACAGCAACTGTTTCTGTAATGAAGAATCGTGATAGATTCCTCTGTGTGAGACATCAATGTAAAGGATGATAAAGTATTAGTAGAGAGGTGCAATTTACAATTTTATTTTCTTGAACGATTTTTCAAATCCATATTAGGAAAAGCAGTCGCGATCATAGATGCATACTGTACTAATACTTTGGTAAAGTTACTGTATCTCATCCAATGAACTTATTTAAAAATTTTACGAATTTTGTAAATAAAGTTTGATTGGTTCGAGGTCACATGTTAGATTGTTAAGGAATTTGTAGCGATTTATCGTCACTGCAATAACGTCAATCCAAAACAATATTCTTTCTACTCTAAAAGGCCTCTAACAATACTTTTTTTCAAATATGCAGGGAAGAAAGCTCAACAGAATTGGCTTTAATTGATGAGTCATTAAATCTAGATGCAAATAAAGAAAGGAATTATCATCTATACTTTGCGTTGTTTGAAGATATCAAAATTAAGAATTTTTTAATATTGTAGATACTAGTCTTTTTTTTCTTATTTTCTAATTACTATTAATGTTACATTATTTATTCCCTTTTATTGAAGTAATTTATATATATATATATATATATTATATACTATATAATATGATATATATATATAGTATGAGTTATATATTATATTATATATCTTATTAATATAATAAGGTTTTCTTTTATTATATATTAAGTATCATTATATATATAGTAGGTATATATATATAATATATATATATATAATATAGTAGGTGTTATTTTAATAGTAAATAAATATATAAGGTTTGTTTTAGTAGCATTTGTTTGTGAAGTGAAGGTTAAAAGTTCATTTTTTATTGACTCTTTCTCACAAGCTTAACAATTGTCGTTTCTTATTTACTTTAATCAAGCCTTTAATGATGAGGGAAAGAATGTTTTAGTGAGTCACTAAGGAACTCCGCATTTGGCGACGCTTGGAATAATTTGATCGCAGGGCATTTTGCTTCAAGGCAGTTCGGTCTCCGAGGGAGAGAGAGAGAGAGAGTGGAGCGGAGGGAGGGAGGAGGCAACCCTTTTACCCTCATGTGTTGTTACAACCAAAGTCAGAGCGATTTTAATCGATCAGACACTGCCCTTCAGGCGAAGGATTCTTCCTCTTCTTCTTTTTCTTTTTTATTAAATGTCTTCCCTTTGTAAGAGTGCCACAAACTTCTTTTTTATTATTATCATTTTTTAATTTAGTATCAGGGTTTGTGCATTTTTATCTTTCTTATATATATATATATATATATATATATATATATATATATATATATATATATATATATATATATATTATATATATATTATAATATATAATACTAAGTATAGGTTGTATATATAAGTATATATAATATATAATATATATATATATATATGAGTGGGCACTGCTCCCTTTAACGCCCACACGGAACGGGAACTCGGATCAAAAAAAAATTTTCACAGGTAGCACCTATGATACATAAAAGTTCTAGGGGGCCGAAATTGAAGTTTTTTTTCCTTTGTCTAGGGGTGAAATTTGAGGTTAGGTTAAGTGTTAGGTAGGTTTAGTTATGGTTAGGTTAAGGGTTATGGTTTAGGTTTATGGTTTATGGAAAAAATAAAATTTCATTTCCGCCTTTATGTATCTTAGAGGCTACCTGTGAAATTTTTTTTTTGATCGGAGCTCCCGTTCCGTGGGAGTTTATAGTATCTTACCTATAATATTATATATATAATATATATCTTTATTTATTATATGTAATTAAAAATATATATATATATTGTATATAGTATATAATAGTATATAGCTTAATATATATATTATATTAATAATTATATATTTATTATATTAATTATATAATATCTAATATAATGTTAATATACTATTAGAGGGTTATGGGTAGGGTTGGTCTAATAATGTCCATGTTTCTGTGTCAATGAATGCTGAAGTCCAATTTTTTATTTTTCATGTTAAGCTTGTATATTGAGCACGGCGAGGGCGCATAGTGAAAAAGTTTTAACTTTTTTCTATAGAATTTAAATACTTTTAATTATCATGTTTTGTTGTTTTTATTGAAACGATGGAAAGTGAAATATATATATGATATATATACTATATATATGTATATATAAGTATATTAATTATATATATATATATATATATATGTATTATATATAGATATATATTATAATATAGATATATTATTACATTTAAGAGAGTATATTATAATATATATATATTATATAATAGATAATATATATATTATAGAGAGTATATAGTTTAATCCATGGTTCGATCTGTAATGCTCTCCTGGGCCTTCAGGCTAGAGACATAAGCTATCTGGGGTGGAAAGAAATTCTCGTTCTCCTATGCACTGCTCGCTTAATTTTCATTCACTAGGAATCGTTGCAGGATAACTCTTCGACGAGCAAGCGGACTTTGCATGCAAACGAAGTGCGCTACAACCTCCTCGGCTTCCTTACTGATAAATCTTCCTGGCCTCTTGCCAAAAACATCTCCAACAACTTCTGTAAATCTACCTTCCCTCCTCTTATTCGATCTGACATGGTTTCTGTTGCTAACTCTCAACTGACAAGCCAATCTCTTCGGCTCGCTATTTTTCATCTAACTTATTCGCGACGGCAGCAATTTCCTCTTCCTCTCCTTCTCCTCTCAGGTGGCCTCTATGCCTTTGCTGAGATTACATTTTTTGATTCGGGGTGGCATGGGTCCTGAAACTATGCACGTTAGAAGGCGGGTGGCCGGATGCATTCCTCCGCGAGTTTTGAGGGAGTGGTGCTTCCGTGCTGGCGCCTCCTCTCGTTCGACTTGATATTCTCCTATGCCTCAATATGCACTTTCCCTCAGCTGTTGGAAGCGCCATATGTCCAACCTATTCCGAAAAAGCGAAGCGCTCTGATCTTCTAACTATCGCCCTATAGCTCTAACTGTAATTCTATCATAAGATCCTTTGAGACACCCTTCTCAAACTCTCATTTCGTTAGACCATTCTGGAATCTCATTCCTTCTTTCCGATCGCCAGCAGTACGGCTTTCCGGCGCTCGAGGTCTACTGGTGTATATACTTCCTATCTAACAGATTTATGGTTTTCCACCTCAGAATTCGGGTGAGACTATGCGTGCGTGCGCTTGGACATAGTCCAAAGCATTTTGACCGGGTATGGCACGCCGTCACTGCTCTCCAAGCTCCGCTCTGTTTGTTTTCCTTCTTCTCTTTGCTTACTTATGTCTTAGTTTTCTTTCAAAATCGCTCAACTTATCGGTGCTGTGTTGATGGGGCGACTTCTTCTTCCTTTTCCTCTAATAGTGGTGTTTTCCTCAGGGTTTTGTCTTATCATCCTAGCTTTAATTCCTGCTTTTTCATGTAACGATTCTCTCGCTCTTGGCACATCTAACTCTATCCACGTATATGCCGATGACTCG
>JABUQX010052395.1:0-54083 GCA_015478945.1 Trachelipus rathkii
TTCAATTATTTTAATATCTGAAAATAGTTATCAGTAAAAAAAAAAACTTTTTCACAGGTAGCATCATTTAAATGGGTTTTCACCCGTGTGGGTTCGAACGTGGACTTTTCTGATAATTAAGAAAATTAGGCAAAACTATTAATAGTAAGTAACAGAAAGAACACTTATATGGTTTTTCACACCGTGTAGAGGTGTTCGAGTGTAGGAATTTTATCTGACTGTTAACCATCTTTTACAGATTAAAAACTTTTTTCACTAAGTAAGAACTTATCTTAAATGGCTTATTCAATGTGTTGGGTTTCTTAATTTGTGGAAGTCATTCTAGGAATTTAAAGTTATTTCTTGAGTTAATAACTTTTATCTAGGCAGTAGGTAATCACTTAAATGGTTTTTTCACCCTTGTGGATTCGAATGACTCTTAAAATATCACTATATCTTTGAAATTAAAAACTTTTATCACAGTGAGGAACACTTAAATGTTAATAATTATTCTACTAAACTGTTATGGGTTTCACGAATGTGGGTTTCTATAATTTAACATTACCGTATTAATAACTCTCTATCTACAAGTATAAGTAACACTTATAATGGTCTACCTTCACCCGTAGTTAAGGGTTCGAATGTGGTATCTTAATAGAATTTCGTATACTTAAAATAGACTCATATACGTACGAACAGTAAGGAACATGTGATAATGGTTTATTTTCACCAGTAAGTGTTAGTGTTTCGATAATGTTTGATCTTTTATAACCAAAGTTATTTTCATCTTAACAAAACTTTTATAATAGCACATAAAATAAAAAGAGCAATGTGTATAATGCTTTCATAGTATTATTACACTTTTCAGTATCCCATACCGGATATTTCTTTTATATCAAATACTAAACGAGTATATGTGACTAATCATTTATAATTGTCACTTTTATATAAGACTTTTTTTATTAGCTCTAAATAAATAGCTTGAAGACAGGTACTCAACTTGAGTACACTGTTGATTAGTTTTTTCGTACAAAAATTCTAAGATATTATAGTAAGTTGCTCTTTACCTCTAATTATAATGTTTTATGACCTTAGCGTATATAAGTAACGCCTTCTGCTTTCAATTAAATCAACTGATATAAATAAAAATACAAAAATACAACAAACTATTTATATAATATAATATACTAGTTCATTTAAAATAAAATTAAGAGAAACTTAAAAAAAATATTAATTTTAGATTAAATATATATCATAGTAATAAATAATATGGTAAATTATTATTAATTCTCAACCTCTCAATTACTATTATGGCCTATACTATTTGTGCATCTCAAGCTTAAAATAAATATAAATTAACTATTAGTTGTACTAGTCCTACAATAGAACAAATATTATATGATCTCAATATTTGAGAATATTATAATTTATAACGTTTTTGAACTCAAAGAATTAATGAAATAGGCTAATCATAACTGTACATTAATAATCAAATGGCACGTCATATCAGAAATTAATTATATTCTTATTACTTCTTCAAATCTACTATTTTTCATTCTCCCCTCAATCGACTAGGTTGGCTTAACGTTGCGTTAACATGCAATTCGGAAAATTAAAGTATGTATGATAACAGATTACATTTAAGACAAAATGACTCTCAAAAAGAATGCCCTAGACTCCTTAACCTCATCCTCATACCCCCCCTCTGTATATCTCTACCATTTAATTTAGATGAGAAACTCTGTCGCCAGTCATAAAATTACCTACACCTTACGTAGCTTCACGGGACCCTCTATATTTATATAAATAATATTGTGTCAGACGTATATAACGATATCACGTGCCATCATATATATGGTAATCATTTACGTGATTAACAATTTGCATAAGTAGTTTTCATTCCTCCATGGTAACGCCAACGGTGTGACCCACAAACCATTATAACTATCCTCTCATACCCTCTACAATATAACTAACTCCCATTTCTTCTCTCATCTCTATTATGTAATATACCGACCTTATTATTTCTCGCCTCTAATTCATCCAAACTCATTATTTCTCTCCTTCAGATACATGTACTCCATTTATATAATCTATTATGAAACTCAATCTCAACTTTTTTTCGGTCTCTCCAGACGGTTGATTCCAACACAACTCAGCCACTAAATCATCTACGCTTAACCAATCACCGACTTTCATATCATTTATCCTTTATCCACATGACTGAGAACTCATACTCATCATATACTTATCATTCTATGTTACTACTCTAATCATTTACCGTATAAACTTACCCTTTCTATCACTAACCACACAACTCTCTAATTACGTTTCATTATGCCTTATTTTATAATTCTTTCGATCACACTGCTTATAGCTCATATATAATGTGAAAAATTGGTATCTTTTATAATCAAATACATAATTTTTACCTGAACACATTGAACTTAATTAAGATCTATATCTTAAACTCATATATAATGAATATATATAATCTATATATATACTAATTACTCTATTACTAATATATATAAATATATATAATCGCACATAATCTGAAAACTAATAAAAATTTTTTTGTGAGAAACTTCCGAGAGCAGGTCTATAGCCTGGTGACATAATACGAACAAATGTTCAAGACTCTCCGAGAATGCCTTTGTATATAATTGACAAAAAATTGTGTGATTGACAGAAGGGTTTACAAATATTATATTTTAAACTATTTAATCAATCTTTTGGTATTTTAATCATATATAGTTGATATAATAATATAATAATAATTAACTTCAATATAATTAATTATATTAATGATAAAGTAGTATATATATTATATAAATAAATATATAAAATAATATATTAATAAATAATTAAATTATATATATACCAAAAATTTATACAAAAAAATAATGACGTTAAATTATCTATTATTTTATTAACTTCTTATTTTTGTAAATTAAATTAATATCTGCATCATTATATGTGTAAATAATTGAATCTAACAATTTTAATCTTTCTTAAATAAAGCTCTCTCTCTCTCTCTTTCTCTGTTTGTTAACATTATTATATCGGCATACTACATTAATATAGCCGCGCACTTATTGTGAATGCGTAGCGTTTTTATCGCCTATTGCCTTAACGCCAGCCTAATAATATATACTGCCCTACTATTTTAGTCTATGGTATTTAGTTACTTAAAGTTTTAATTAATATTTTATTTAAGTAATTATAATATTATATTACTATAATGAAACAAATGTATTACATGCGCGCACAGCGAGAACACTATTCATTGATTAAGAATGAAGAACGAAACATCGCCCTTGTCTATGCGCCTTGCCGCCCCGGCCTAGTGCGCCTATATTTTTGTCACATCAAAAGCGCTATGCGCCTTTGCCGCCTGCCGACTTTTCGCCGGCCGGTGGCTGTTTGCTACAAAATTTCATTTGCAAAAAGTAATAACTTAGTGGCCAGATTGGATGAAGGGATCGCTAATAGAAGAAAACATATTTTATTAATTTTTGTAATTAAAATACCGTAAACTTATATCTACACGTCCTCTTCCTCCTCCATGTCCTTGTGGTCCATGTTTCCCCCAGGAGGTTCAGCTTGTAAGTTAAGAACTACTGACTGTTATATATATATATATTTATATTATATATTATATATATATATATTTATCTATATTATATATATATATATATATATATATATATTATATATCTTTACTATATATATATATATTATATATATATATATATATAAAGTTTTACACTGGTTTTTAGAATGATACAAGTTTGCACGCTTCTAATTCTAACTTTTAAGGGTAAAAAATGCTTTGTTCTGTTTCATAGGCGCTGCTATAGGCGCAGAGACTTGGCCTGTGCACCTTTTCCTTAGTCTGTGGCCTTTTTACAAATTGAAAGTGCAGCCAATAGGCGCATAGGCTGCAAACTCGTGGCGGCAAAGCCCAGCTCTGTATATATATATATATATATATATATATATATATTATATATATATATATATTATATATATATATATATATATATATTATATATTTATATAGTTATATTATATATATATATACACGTTGCATGTATGTTTTATGTATATACCTAATTCATTATATATACTATATATATATATATATTATATATATATATTATATATTATATATAAATAGTAATATATATTATATATATATATATATATATATATATATATATAGTAGTACTATATATATATAGAATGTTTGTGTGTGAATGTGTGTGTATTGCATAAGAATGTGTAATAAAAGCTAATCGAGCGTTAAGAAGAAAGGCGACTAAGCAACACCAGAATAACGACGAAGGGAGAAAGGGGAATATTTGAGAAGACGAGGGGAAACAAATTCAAAGTCAAGAAAAGGACAAAGAAAGAAACGTTTTCTTCGGCAGGAGGAAACAGAGAGAGGAAAAATGTTCTCTCAAGTTCGAAAATAAAATAAAGAGAAACTACTGTAGGTAGAGGGAGTGCCAATGGAGTCGAACTCTGTAGGAGAGGGAGTGCATCACGTGGTGTCATGGAGTCGGTAACGTATTTTGAAAAAGGCTCCATTTTAATCACGCTACTCCACGCTACTCCGGCTCTCGCTCCGAACCTCGATTTTTTTTTGCATTTACATTTATAGATATAAAAAAATATAGTAAATATTACTTTTGACTCCGGCTCCGGCTCCGGCTCCGGCTCCGGCCCCATTGTGGGAAGACCCAGAAGAAGTAAAATCTGAACTTGTTGATAAAACGTTTAAAGATCTGATCCGAGACTGAAGATGCAGACACGAACTTCGTAACTCAAATATATTATTTCTATTATTTTTTATTATTATTATTATTATTATTATTATTATTATTATTATTATTATTATTATTATTATTATTATTATTAATATTACTATTATTATTATTGATGCACCGGGGAGTCATTATATTTACCTTTCTCATCCTTTATACAAATAAAATAAACAAAATTAAAAAAAAAATCAATTATCGTGTAAATTATACTTATTATTTAATGATCTTATTAATTTATTATATCTTCTCTAGAATTTAATTATATAAAAATTGAAAAGAGGTTGTACTAGGGTTGGCAGAGCGCCACAATTTTGCGCACCGCACCGCACGCACCAGGATAGAAGCGCTGCCAGCACCGCACCGCATCAAAAGTCATTTTTGTCTCACCGCATCGCACCTTTATGTTTCAATGCGCACCGCGCTCTCGCACCAGGCACCGCACCGTTACACTGGATTTGTATGACGGACCGCACCACGCACCGCACCGCACCTGGTGCGTAGGCCAACAATAGCTAGTAATAGGTGATATCTTTTTTTATGAAGAACAAACCCTAAGAAAACATCAAAATTTTTATGCGGTAATACAAAACCACTAGTCTATTATCTGGAACACGAACATATAAAACTGCTTTTTTTAAAAAAAAAACATGTAAAAACACCTAAATTAGAACAAAAATAACAAAATAACAAAAATAACAAAAAAATAAAAAATAAAATATGAAAGAGAAACTATGATCCATGTTCATAAATACAATCAACTTCTACACCTCTGTAAAAAAAGAACATTTTTAATCCACTATGATACCAATGCCAATAATATTTTTAAATTTTAACGTCTATTATTTATTTTTATTGCGAATGATCTTAGAAATAGCTATATGATGCACTAAAATAATATTGAATAAGAGATTAGGTTATGCAATGACCTATCTACCAACCAGTTCATTATCAATTACTCTTACCACATTTTTAAAAATATATTCTGTGTTTCAGACAAAAAAAGGAAAAGAAGAAGAATATTTAAGAGAACAAGCTAATCTGTGGAATTCTTGCACACATAGCAATGAAATCATTCTTGATGAAGATAAGGAAACCGAAATTAAGAGAGTTATGTCCAGAATACGACTTCCAAATACTGCTATTCCATCTTGGGCAAAAGAAATTTCAGACGACGAATGGAAAAATCAGATTTTGTCTGTACTGAAGGTTTTTCGATTCAAGAATGTTTTGGTTTGTAGTATTGCACCTTGTCGAGAAGTATGACCAACGACCCTACAAGAAACAGCGGAAACATCTGAACATTTCTTTGCAACACATCGACCGAATGACACGGATACTCTGGTAGGAGAATTTGTTGATTACTCACCAAAATATCATGGGAAAGAGGTTGGGGGGGGGGGTGTGGAGTATCCCCAAGCTATCAGTTCCATGTAGGAGTGGCGTTGAGATGAACGTTTAGCTGCCTTTGTATACAAAGCAGCGAACTGACATTGGGTGGAGGTAATGTTCTTTCTTGCTTGAAGAATTTGTTGACATGAAAATCTTCTATTGTTTCCCTTCATCTGCAACACCATGCTAGCAACAAGTTTTCTGGATGAAAAACACAAATAGGAGTTGTTTAGGAGCAACTGGAGAAATGGTGTTCTGATCCTCAGGAGAAAGTTTTGATACTGTGATACCATAGAGTGAAAATTCTTTGCACTATCTTGACAGAAGGGATGGGAGCGGATATAGAACCATATGGGGGCAAATAGAAGTTAGTACGAATCGTACCAAACGCCTCAGATTATCAGATGCGGATTCTGTGCTGAAACGTACAATCGAAGCAGTGCTGTTAGCTTTAGTTAGCCACCTTGACATGGCTAAGGGCACCGCGGCTGTGCCAGATTTTCAAATACGCATATTATTATATGATTCTGCATTTGGTGACCCCCTTGCTGAACTTAATAAACAGATTTTTTAGTAATACAGCTGGTCAGACTTTAATAGTTTCGTAAACTGTTTCTACGGAAGCATGCGAAACTACAGAGCCTGGAGATTGGTTGAAAATTAATGATCGGTTGGTTTGGTCTGAGGATTAAATGAGAGCAGTTGGGTTATAGGTCCTTCATGTGACGGATAGGCCAAGTTGTCCCTTCCCCATCAACAACACTAAATAACTCCCTGAGTGGCAGTTCATTAAAATGCACATGCATCATGAGCCATTGAAAGTGGTCCTTTTTTAAGTGTAACTCCTAACAGTGTGATTATTCCCATTCTGTTACCCGTATTCAGCAGGAGTTCCATCGCAAATCACTTCTCTTAAAGTCTCTGTAGATCTTGTTTTCGTTCAATAACTACCCAGAAATTTCATTAAATACATCTCGAATCCTTCTGAGTTAGGACTAAACGTGTCGATGTAACCTGCTCTGGAATGACACTCAGCACGTAATGGGGGGTTCTTTCTTTAACTTTTCTACGCACACCTCAAGTATCGACAAGTGTTTCATCTATTTTTCCCATCGAAACCAATGCAGACATACCTGTGTTGCAGCAAATGCTCCTCTGACTGTTCGTCTCTTCCAGTATTTTCTTTGGCGTTGTAACTTACTTGATCAACAACGTTTTTTGGTGCAGAAGTCCGAGTCCTTGAGGCAGCATTAACTATGAGACATGAATCTCTATTGCTCACATTTGTTCTCTCTAATGCTTTCCACAACTCAGGATACTGGTTTCTATTTTGAGGGTGAACCATTCTTTCATTTCTTCTGATTCTAAGGAAAATGATTCTTCTAGCACATCACTCTCACTGCCTGATAATTCAACTGAACTTAAACATTTTTGCGTATCTTTGTGTCTCATCTTACTTTCAAATGTCAACCGTTTCCTTTTCCTTTCCTCATGTTTCATGTTTTTTCTCTGTTCTTTCCTTGTCCACCTTTCCTATTATCATGCGTCTTGAAGTGTTTTGATCAAGCCAAAATTGCCATTCCAATTCAGGGATTTTCTTTTCATTGGGACATTGACATAGATTACGTTCAACTATACCATTATGAAACACACTTGCACGGGCTAATGTCGAAGAGACGAGAAATGATTTTATTTTATCTTGATATGTTGATAGAGATTGGTTTTATTTCTTGAATATTGGTTTTTCATAAACATTCACTATTAGTCTCTTAACTTTCACTATAACACTTTCAAATTCTAATGTTGGAATGCCTGCTTTATTGTATATGCTTTTAACTTCTGTTGCCACTAACATTTGCTAGACTGAGTAAGCACTGGCTATGCTTTGTTTGACTACTTGATGAACTTGTGGCTCTAAAACATCCTCAGCAGTGGTAGCCTGATTTTCCGACAAGTGGTTTGGATAACGGAATATTGCATGCCTGTCTTTATGCCCTGTTGCACATGCCATGATACGTCTTGCAATAATAGTCAATAAACACTGCAACCCACAAGACTTATCTCAAACGTCGATAGTCTGGATCTGAAATGAGACAGAAATAGCTTTCATTAGTTTTAAAACCAAATTTTGAAGAAAAGCATATAATAATTCATAACTTAATAAATAGTAGAAAAAACGATTGTCAAACCCTTTTAAAAACTAAATTGGGCCCCTAGACATTCGAGTAAGATGCAAAATGATTTTTTTGTCCCACTACAGGGAAGCCAAAGAGCACCAATTTGACCATGTTTTGTTATCCCACCAAAATTCAACCCAGCTTTTATATATATTAATAATATATATATATCATATTATTATATTATATATATATATAATTATATATATATATTAATATATATATATTAATAATATATTATTATTATAAATAGTATATATATATACATATATTATAGTATATATATAATATAATATACTAATGGTACAAGAGGGGGCGGTAATGGCTGGGCTTTCTTTTTCGACATTTGTCATATTCTCCTACTGCTTTTCTTTACCGATGCTTGTAGCGCACCTTACTCCAATCTTGGGGAAAAAACGGTAAAGAAATATATATAATATATATATCTATATATATATATATATATATAATATATTATATAGTAATATATATAATATATATATATATATATATATATAATATATATATATAATATATATAGGGAGAAAAGTTACTTACGCCCACACGGAACGGGAGCTCGGATCAAAAAAAATTTTCACCGGTAGCCTCATGATACATAAATAGACGTTTAGGGTCGAAATGAAGAAAAAAAAAAAATCATATCTCAAAAACCAACAATAGCTACAGCAAAAGGAATACATATTTGGAAATCCTGGTAAATTTAGTAAGAAAAATGTAATGTAAATGTAAATCCCAAAGCGGTATACCGCACCGATGGTAGGAGTCGGGTCTCTCGGCTTCCCGGGGACTACGGGTAGGACTATTTCCCGCCCTCTGGGGAGAGGGTCTCCGGACCCCGCTCTTTTGGTATTTGGGTGTCGGCGGGGGTTCCCTCCGCCCCCACCCTACGGGGTATGGAAAACGTCCCCCCTGTGTTTCCCCGTCGCTCGAGCCCCACATTGCCGAATACTTACAAAATATAGACATCAGGGTAGAAGACCAGTGGGTAAACCAAAAAAAAAGAAAAAAAAAAAAAAAATTATTTCGACCCTAGAACATCTACTTATGTATCATGACCCATATACTGTGAAAAAAATTTTTTTGAATCGAACACAGTTCCGTGGTGGGGCGTTAAGTAACTTTGTCTATATATAGATATATATACTAATATATATTAATATATATTATATATATTATATATATAGTACTATATATATTAATATATATAATATATAAATATATATATATATATATATATATATATATATATATATATATATAATATATATATATATATATATATAATATATGTATGTATGTATATATATAATATTGTGTAATATATATATAATTTTATTTTTTTATTTTTTTGAGCCTGTGTACATGACCCACCGTGGCTCACAGAGAAGCGGTCATACTGGGCTGAAAAAATCGGCACCATGGGAGGGCCCTGTCACATATATGCTTAAAGTGTCAAAGGGAGATTTGGATGGGGAAATGAGTATTCAGTCAGTCCAAAATGATAAAAACTAAGAAAAGTAAGTACATTTTATTATTATAAATAGTCCAAAGATTACATAACAAGAATAAATTTTAATAAAGAATATTCACTTCTTGCAGAGATACAAGAAATAGTTACTGCTAAAGTGGGAAGATTCGGACAAGATATGGGATAATCTTTCAGAAGGTGTTATGTACCGTAAAGTAGGAAAATGACGACGGCTAATAGGGTCCAGATGGGAACAATCGATGAAGATATGCCGAACAGATTGAGGGGTTGTGTGGCAACGGCAAAATTTGCAAATGGGAGGAGGGTCCCGTGACATATGCTTCAAGTGTCAAAGGGAGATTTGGATGGGGAAATGAGTATTCAGTCAGTCAAAAATAACTACATAAAATTATACCCTTGTATTATAAATAGTCCAAAGGTTACATAAAATCAAATGTTACAAAGGATATTCACTTCTTGAAGATGCAAGAAAAAATCGACACCATGGGAGGGCCCTGTCATATATATGCTTCAAGTGTCAAAGGGAGATTTGGATGGGGAAATGAATATTCAGTCTGTCAAAAATAAATAGAAGGGTACCCTTCTATTATAAATGGTCCAAAGATTACATAAAATCAAATGTTATAAAGAATATTCACTTCTTGAAGATACAAGAAAATATAGTTACTGCTAAAAGTGGGAAGATTCAGACAAGGAATGGGATAATCTTTTAGAAGGGTGTTTTATGAGACCTTAAAGTAGGAAAATGACGACGGGCGAATAGGGTCCAGATGGAACAATTCAATGAAGATATGGCGAAACAGATTGAGGGGTGTGTGGCAACGGCAAATTTTGCAAATGGGAGGAGGGTCCCGTGACCTATGCTTCAAGTGTCAAAGGGAGATTTGGATGGGGAAATGAATATTCAGTCGGTCAAAAATATATAAAAACTACATAAAAATTATATCCCTTGTATTATTAAACTTTGTGAAGAAAATGGTTTAAAGAAATATTTCGCTTCTTGAGATTACAGAGAAAATAGTTTACTGCTAAGTGGGAAGATTCAGGACAAGATGTGGGATAATCTTTCAGAAGGTGTTATGGACCGTAAAGTAGGAAAATGACGACGGCGAATAAGGTCCAGATTGGAACAATCGATGAAGATATGGCGAACAAATTGAGGGGTGTGTGGCAACGGCAAAATTTGCAAATGGGAGGAGGGTCCCGTGACATATAGCAACTGTGAGTGATAATAGCGTGGCCAATACGGAGACGTGCAAGTATCATTCGTGTAAGCGTTCCGTCTGTGGGAGAGAAGACCACTTCACCAATATTCGGCTTTGTTATATAGTAAAAGATTGCAAACTGCAATCTCCTCCTCTAGTTAAATAAAAAATTTCTGAGCCACTTCTCGAACCGCTTGTAAATTTCAAATGCAGGATACCTAAAACTAAGGTTCTACTTGACAATGGAAATTTTAGAAGTTCCAGGTTAACCTGCGGTGCTATACGGTGAGTCATAATTTCAATGGTGCGGTGCAGTTCAGAAAATTCCGATGGTTTGCCAACCCTACTCCATACTAGATATATTTCTGAAAGTAAATTCCTCTAAACTTTGAAATATTGTACAAAATCTCGACTGGGTTTACCTTCAGTTATAAAATTCATAAACTATTCATTCTGGACAAGTACGGTTTTCTTTTCAGACTGATTTTTAGGAGGGCGTACCCTCCAGGCTTACTTGTTTGCGTTTTAGTTTCATCCACCGACAAGGGCAGTTTTGCAACTGTTCTTGAAACTACTACAAATCAAAAACTATTAAAAGGTCTATTAAATCTTCAGCTTCCGAACTCATGAGGCTTCATATAAAAAAAAAATTTAGGTTATTTTAAATATAATAAAAAAAACAAAAAAGTAAAGCAAAAAAAAAAAAAAAGGGACATTTATCGAAAATAGTTATCAAAAGACTAACGGTAACTAAATCCATTTTAATGCACCTTCAAGACGCAAATACAACGTTTACTTGGACATCGGCTCTTTAGGGTAGGGAATAGTATTTAAGCTGAAGTATTCCTTGCGATAAAGTAAAAATCACAATGAATACGTCTCTGGGAATAAATGCTTGTGAGCTTTCAAAACCTTCTTTTATGTAAGTTAGAAGACATAACCTATTATTAAGAGTGTAAATAGTTTACTATTAATACTGAGATGAACATATCTGTGAGGGAGATTCTAACTGAAGTATAATCGATTAATTCACACACACACTCGATTCACTCTAAAAATGTGATATAAGTAAAGCAGCGTAGAAAGTGTGATATATAGATAGTGTCGTTAAGTTAGAGCTCATTTTATTAGCAGACTGGTAGAGGCTATACAAGCGTTATTTTAGTAATATTATTAAGCCATATTGAAAGCTACAGTATAAGGATTTCATATTAAGGTCTGAAATACTGGAATCGGCCTAAATAAATCAACGAGGTATTTTAGCTTAACTAAACATATTTATTTTTGTATAAATTCGTATACGCAACAGTTGAGGTATAGATTAACTGAGAGAGAGCCATTACTTTCAGAAAAAATACTATTGTTAATTTATTATTGGTTAAATTGGAGAACAGCTTTATCTGATCCAGGCTAAGCCTGGGCGAGCATTAAAGCAGCTACATAATAAAACTAAGTGTTTCGATTGTAGTCGAAATCTTTCTGGAATCAAGTTAAAATAAAACTTTTAACTATATCTGTTCGGGGACGTGTGATATTGACCTCTCTCAATTTTTCGAATAGATACATGTTCAACCAAGGAATACCGAGAAGGGACAGGGTGCGAACATGTCACAGTAACTACTTGTGGGAGGAGAGGGGAAAGGAGACGGGCGGAGGTGAGAAAACAGAAGCGGAGGAGGTGGAATCCTGAAGTAAGAAGGGGGATAGATCAGTGGCAGGTAAAGAAGGTCTGTACGGCAAAGGAACTGGAGATGGGTGTTTTTGAAAACGAAGAGAGAGGGGTTTCGCCTCGAAATATACAGGTGTTGAGATGATCGATCGAATATGACTTCAGTAAACGAGTGGGCACTCACACGTCAAGACGAGTGATACTCTTGTGCACCCGAAGTCAGATCCGTAGGGAAGTCATGATGGAGAGAAGTGGCGCAGCGTATTCAGCGCCGTGTAGGCGTCGTGCGGTATAGGGAAGAGGAGACTTGTGTGGCGTTCAATGGACGGCAACGAACAAAGCACTATTAGATACAAATGTCGGAAAAAAGGTATGACTTTCGGGAGTGGTATTAGGGCACTCATGTTGCTGTCGTAGTGAGAGATAGGTCATCTGAAAGAGGGCCGTATCTGTATTCATAGGGTGAGGAGTATCAAAGGTGGGATCATGCACTAGCAGGTACGGGAAGCAGATGGGAACAGTAGAATTGAAGGAAAAGAACGCCAGGAGAGATGCGAAGGAGTTTAGAGGCGGACATAAACCGAGTTCGGCAGACTGACCTACTGAAGATCTATAAGGCCGTAGCGTATACCCACATAAGATCCAAGAGCGCACAGAGCTTCAGTTCACACGAGTGAGCTTCTGCGTTGCTGGATGATGTAGAGACGGCTTTATTAGCTGGCGGTGACAACTCTCGCAGAATTCAGCATTCACGGAGTAACGCCAGGGAAGCTGGTCGTTTCCGTTCTCAAGGAACGCGCCGAGAAGCAAGGCTCATCTAATCTTCGAGAGGCAGAATGTAACGAATCGAATCTGGCCATGATCGCGTCGGTGAGACAAGAAGGAAGGGACCGCCAAATACCGGAAAGGGACAATGAGGGCACAGGATCTTTAGAGCGACGCATTTACGGGCAGTGGCTATATATTAGGGATAGGTATACTGTATGTGAACTTATCATACAGGTGAGGATATATCGCTTGCCATGAGAGAAGGGGGAAGAGGTCCAACGATGTCGGATGTGAACTCTCAAAACGTTGACCAGGGAGGCAAGAAGGTGCCTAAGGGTGCTTTGAGTATGCCTTTGCACCTTTAGAACGTTGGCAATTCCATACAAAACGCGAGTCCAAATCGCCAACGATCGGCGTTTAACCTTTAGGCCACAACAAAAGCGAGTTTGTCACGCAGTTTGCGTGAAGCCGTCGACGCCCAGGGTGTGAGAGCTAATGGAGATTGGCAGAAGAAACTGCCCTTTCGACAAAGTAGACGTGGGGACTAAAGGACGAGATGCCTGTTGCAACCGTCCGCACAGGGAGCCTCTCTTTATGCGTAGGGGATAGATTGAGCACTGCAGCTGTGAGAGAAGAG
Source organism: Trachelipus rathkii (assembly GCA_015478945.1). Classification (NCBI taxonomy): domain Eukaryota; kingdom Metazoa; phylum Arthropoda; class Malacostraca; order Isopoda; family Trachelipodidae; genus Trachelipus; species Trachelipus rathkii. The sequence continues at coordinate 14,167 of JABUQX010052395.1, forward strand.
TCCTGTTGAAGATGATATGTTCTTTGCACCTGACCACGTTCGCGCATGGCTGCGTCAATCAAGTGTCAGAAATGGGGGAGATAAGACGTTAAATTTCAAATACGGGAAAGCGCGTCCGCTGTGAAATTATCCACTCCGGAGACGTGACGTATGTCTGTAGTGAACTGTGAAACAAATTCAGATGCCGGGCTTCACGGGGGAGTGCCTTCATGGCAAGAAAACCATAGCAAAAGGTGATAAGCCTTATGGTCAGTCAGATTATGAAACTCCCAACTTACCAAGAAGTACTAAAGTGACGAACAGCAAGATACATGGCAAGCGAAGTCCGCGCCGATAAGCACTATACCTTGTTTCAAGCGGGTTGCAAGCTTGCCGCGAAAAGAAATAGCAGTGTGGCACATCACCTTTGAAACTCGTTGCCCCCGCGCAACAGCGAAATCGGCAGGCATCCCACGCTGCACTCAGCTGGTGCAGAATCGGTGCGGTAGCAAGCGGGTGAGCATAATTAAAAGAGGCAGCAGCCGCTGATTTCAAACGATGGTAAAAATTAATCCCCAGATACTGGAAGCTGCTTTTGGTTCTGAGGAATAGGAAAGGCGCGGATAGCTTCCACAACGGTCTACAAGAGGGAAAATTCCTCACCAGAGACTGTGTGACCCAAAAAGTAAGAGAAGACGCACCGAATACATCACTTGGTAGGATTGAGACCGTATTCCCGTCGTTTCAATCCTACCAAAGACCGGAGGCACGTAAGTGATCTTCCTGTTCTTCAGGAGAGGAGGAGAAGCGACGAGAAGATCATCTAGATAAGGCCCAAGCAAACGGAAGACCACGGAGAAAGGAATAAAATAAATCTCTTGGAATGACTGAGTAATTCGTTTTCAAACCGAATGGCATTCTCGTATACTCAAAGATGCCAACGGAGTGATCACAGCTGTCTTGGGAACGTCTTCCGGAGCTACGGGTATCTGGTTGGTAGGCCGATTAAGTAAAATGAAGAAAAATAGGTTTCCGGCCAGGTGTGAATTTTTAAAAGATTAATATGGGGGACGCGATACCTATCTGGAGTCGTGGCAGAATTCAAGACCCCTAAAATCACCACAGGGTCTCCATCTCCCGTAGTGCCTTTAGGGACCATGTGTAGCCGAGAAGACCAACAACTCCTTGGAGGGGCGCACAAATGCCAAGTTGTAACATTGATCAAAACTCGGCATGGCAGCCTTGAGCTTTCAGGAGGGGCGAACGACGTTTCTAGCAAAGGTGGGTGGGCCTGTGGTTTCGATATAATGAACAACAGAATGCTTAAGTGGAGTATCTGAAGAGCAAGGATATAACAAAGAAGGAAAGTCCTTCTGCAGGAGGGAAAGAAAGGGAGAGACAACCGAAGAAGGTGAAGGAGCAATAGCAGAAATACCCTTTAGTGCAGAAGCAATAATAGCACCGGGTGTAGAAAGAGAGTATCACCCAACGAAGACGGCGATTACCGGAGGTTCAACAAAGATAAAATGGGACAAAAAATCCAGCACTGAGGATGGGCTGTGTCACTTCGGCGACGAGAAAACCCATGTGAACCGACGGCGGAGAAAAAGATCCAACGTACACAAACGCTCTCCATACACCGGAATGGAAGAGCCATTTGCAGCGAAAGTTGACGACCAGAAAGGGGAATAGCGGAGTCCTGAGAAGGGTTTCTGGGGACCAAAGAGACGCTCGCTCCCGAATCTACCAAAAGAGAAAGTTTAGTGAAGTGATCATAGATACGAAGAACATCCTGTGCCGTAGGAGGAGAAGAAGAGAACGAACCAGCATCTCCCGACGGGCCTGCTGCTGAGTTTCCCCTGGTGGAGTGGACAGGGAGGGTCGCATTTCTTCGCATCCATACCAAAAGCATGGTGATAATAACAGTACCCATGAGGATACTGGCGCTGGCGTGAGGAAGAAGCAGAAGGGGAACGAGGACCACGAGAAGGACGATGGTTGGGGAAGGAGTATGATCACGGGAACGAAAGTGTTATATATAATAAGCCGTAGTGAGCGGAGAGAGGGCAGTTTTATCTCAGCCATGCCGTATCGCTAAACCGATAACCACGGGCATCCGAAGAGATGCAGAGGAGAGGGTGTACTGAGAAAGCAGAGAGTAGCAGGTTGAGCTGGTAAGGGGCAGAAGGCGGTTGAGGGAAAAAGAGAAGGAAGGGAAGCGGGGGCGGTGGTAGAGTGGCTGGAATGTGTTGGGGTGTGAGGCGCAGCTGTTTGATAGAGGAGGAAGAAGTAAAGAGGCGAGTACGCGGAGGAAACAGCGTCCGGCGTTTGGGAAACCGGAAGTATCCGCACAGCAGGCCCAAAATTCTTCTGCCCTTTTGGGGTTAGCGCCGGCCCAAACTCAGTAAGCGGAAAATCGCTGATTCAATGATTGCAGTACACTGTGATGCCGGGCGGGCATTTCTGGAGGAAGAGGTGCGAATTATTTTCTCTTTCCGCGCAGATGGAGTGCCGCCCCAACTAAACTCAGCTTCCCTACCATACAACTCCTGGGTTTTTCGGTCGCCCAGGTGAGATGCCTCTAAGCAGAGTTTCCAATTGCTCCTCTCTGGTGGGGCAAGCGGGTCTATAAATAAATTCTTGGAGAGTTCGGCGTAGGGGTTGTAGAAGGTTCTAGTGTGTCGCCAGACCATCCCCGATTTTGAGGAGGCAAGACTCCGGGGAGCAATTCACACTCTGCGAATATCCTCTTCTTCTCGTCTTCCGATAGACAGGGGCAGTGAATTCTCGGCAAGTCCAAACCAAACTCGGGTTGTTTAACGAAGAATGGGTTGAAAGATGTATAAGTTTCGCGCGCAGTGGATCATGATGAGAAGCGTAGAGTAGGTAGAGGCGAAGGAAGAAATAGACGGGCAGAGAAGATGGGGTGGGCGGGCGTAGGCAATGGTACCGAATAGAGGGCGAGAAAAAAAAGAAATTTAAACAACCCTATGGAGCAGACCATGGAACTAATAGTGACAATAATAATAATATTTTTTTTTTTTTTTTTTTTTTTTTTTGTTTTTTTTTTTTTTTTTTTTTGACTATCTTATATTTTGGGTTTCCTGCACAAGTTACTAATTTATAGAAACAAGGGTGAGGCCTATACCGTGTCAGTGACCAACGGCGGGGGGTAATAATAAATATAATAATCATAAATAATAATAAATAATAATAATAATAATAATAAAATAATCAAAAATAATAATAATAATTATATAATAATAATAATAATAATAATAATCATGATATTATAAGGTAATTTATTGACTGGCTTGGGGCTAGATACCTATGTCTGACCAAGGAGAGGGGTCCAAGTGCTGATAAGATGCTGATGGAACAGGCTTGTGGCTGCTGCAGCTGTAACTTCGTGTGAACTGGCAAAAAGAGAGAGAGAAGCACAAAACACAAATTGTGGGCAATTATACCCGTTAAAAACAATAAATATATAAAAAGATGAGTGCGTTTGTATGTGGATGGATGAAATCTTGAAGGTATTCTCGTTCTTCTGGCGGGTGTTCCAGGCTCCTATCCGTGGACCCAATCTTCACACTTCGGGGTCACTACTGAGGACTGGTTTAAAATTTGAGTCATATTTAGGTTTCAGTTGAAATGAATTTTTTTTTTTTTCTATTTTAATATTTTCTTTAATTCATAATCCTCCCGTAGAGTGGATTAATAGATTCTTTGGCTTAATTGTGTGCATGCAATTTGCGTTAGTTTTTATTATAAATTAAATTAAAATTTCTCATTCTATATCCTATGCAGATTGAATTTAGCTTGGTTTTTTTACGGAAAGTTAGAATACCACGGTAATCGGTTGTTGCTTGAAGGCGGGGCTTATTCGAACTGCAGTGCAACCGTTTTCTTTTAGGGTGGGCGCCTCGTTTCTGTAAGCCCGTCCCTTTCCACAACATATATATATTAGTATAAGTATATATATATATTATATTATATATAAGTATATATAGGTTAGATATATTATTAATATTATATATATATATACTTATTATATATATAAATATAATATAGCTGTATTATATATATATATATATTACTACTGCCTATATGGTAGATGGCGCCTGTTGCGTTTATGGGCTTGGGACTTTTTCTGGCGCCTCATGTCGGTCCTGTAGGAGCTCCCCTCGTTCTACCTACATTTTATTTCACACTGGGCGAAACTCTTATTATATCTAATCACTTGTTATATATAGTGATACATATTGTAATCTATATATTTTACATAGTTACGTATACGGTATCATAAATATGGCATATACTTATACTACCTCATACGGTATCTACTGCTAAATCAGGTGTATTCTGGCGTTAGCGTTATCATACATACCGTCACTGTAAGTTAGATCCAAATATATATATATATATATATACTGATATATATAGTTGTTGATACTCTTATGAGCGAGTCTCAGACTATCAGGGGTTCACTAACATTACGGATTAGAATATTAATCACATGTATATACTTATATATACTACTTTAATAATACTTTTATTGTATAGTATATTATTATATTATACGTATAGCTATACCGTATTTGCCCTTCTCCGATATAATAGTAGGTGATAGTCCATTTATATATACCCCCGTGTATACTCACATATATTATATTCTATATAGCGGTATCTTAGAATGCTTTCTCTAGGTTCTAGTGATTACACTCCTTATCTAGGATTATATAGGTTAACGTTATAATATGGTTTTATGCCGTGTCAGGATCTTTTTTAGGATTCAGGTTATTCTCTCCTAGCCTAGCTGGCCTTGATTCGCGAAAGATAGTGGTTGAAAATGTTGGTCCCCGATGTAAGTTAAACTCACTGTCTTGGTCTTCTTTTCCTTGTTGTTTTGGGGTGTTAGGGTCAATTCAGCGTGCTCTTGGCTTGCGGTCCTTTCTAAGTTAATTAGCGAGTGGTCTAGAGTATTAGATTGTTGTGGTACCATTGCTGCACGCCCTAGTGTGACGTGGGGGGGTCACCTGCATATTTATAGTTGGAACGTTTTGCATGTCTGCTGGTATAGGGCAGCACCCTTGCTCGTAGTGTGTTCTTTGTAGATGTGTCTTTGCGTGCCACTCTGGCTGGCTCCGGTTAGGGTGGCGTTCTCTCTGTCTTTCCTGGCTAGATGCTTTGGCTCCTTTGACTGCCACTCGTCTCCGTGTGGCAGGGAGCGTTAGGTCCGCGGCTAGGCCCACAGGGAACTTTTTATTTGCTTGTTGTCTTGCCCGTGCCAGTTTTGTCAGGGTTGACATATGTTAGGCGCCGCGAGTCACGATACCTGCTTGACCTATCGCGTTCTCTCAGAGTTCGTGGGTGGTACGGGTCCGACGTAGAAGGACGTCGGGTAGTGAGCGGTGTATGCCTGTCCAGGTGAAGAGCTATTGGTGTTAGCGACGTCATTAGAGGTCACTGGAGATAGGGCTTCGACTAGCTCTGTACTCTTACGTGCAGTTGGTGCCCGCCGGCGATCTGCCGAAGCTTTCGGAAGTACGGTACAGGGGTCGTGTGCATCAGGATGGGAGTCCGATACAGAGTAGTCCGCTGCCAACAGACGAAACTTGATTTGATGAGTGGTGCGTTCGATAATCACGACTTGGTTGTTGAGTGGGCTGTTTGAGGAATCACAGTTGAATGGGTTTTGTCTCGATGGTCGAGTGGTGTCGGGAGGGTGTGTCCACCGTCAATTTTTGATGGGGGTAAATTCGTGTGTCTTAAAAACATCTTCAATAAAATGATGATGTAGTATGTTGAAGGGAGTGAGCGTTGTCGACAGCGATGAAAGTGGGCGTTATCTCCCGGGGGGAGTCTGCTTTTAGGATTCGGTCAGCTGGTGTAGCAGCTCAGTTTCTGCATTATGCACTGCTATCTATAGTATATTAGTGTTATCAGTATGTATGTGATACTATATTACTTTATTTCATATAATATTTAAGCGTATATTATATAGTAGATATTTATAATGTATAAGTAGTAGTATATAGGCTATTATATTTATAGTATTATATTTTAATCGGCTCGAAGTCTTTTCGCTGTGGTGTTGCTCGGAAAGTCTTATCTGAGATGGCCTTTCAATTAAAGTCTGGCATACAGATCGTTTTGAGTTTCTAAAACTTGCCTGCCTTTTCGGTGTTCTATCATTGTCCTTGCTGATTTCCCTGTTTTCCGGATCTGTTCCTTTTTCTCCATTCCTCTCCAACTCTGAGCACCATGTTCATCCTTAAATGCTATAAATGGTGGTGTTCTTCAGGTTTCTTTCTCTTTCTCCACTCTATTCTACTGGTATCTCATTAAATGACTCTTTCTATCTCTCTCTGCTCTCTTCTCTCCTCTCTCGTCTCTCTGCTCTCTTCTCTTCGTTCTGGGCTCGGTCTGGTTTCTTCTCTCTGTGTGCTCCTCTTCTATCTCTTGTGTGTGTTCTCTCTCTCTCTCTCTTCTCTCGTCTCTCTCGTCTCTCTCTCGTTCTCTCCTTTACAACGTGGAGTCGCGTGCACTTATCTGGAGCTCGTTCAATTCGAATGTACGCACCTCCATTGAGAAGGGTCGTGGCTAGCTCGCTTTTAGTACAGCAGTTTTATCTTTCTCTATCTCCAATCTCTTCTGACGCCCCGTCTTGACCTCCGTACTGACGCGTTGCTCTGACACCAGCTCGATCTGCCCCTGCAGGACGTTTAAACTCGCTTATTGCTCAATCTTACATGGTACTTTTTGTGTGCCACTGAGTAAAAGTGCTGGAAACGTACACTCCTTTATTCTGATTTGTACTCACAACTACTTTTGGACTACACTGCCTTGCTACAGTCGTGGTTATCGGGCTGTCGCTTTTAAACTGGATCTTGATCCAGGAATTCAACCAATCTAGGGTAGAATTAGGTTAAGCCTTTAAGCTCCTTTGCCACCGAGAAGATATATTAATATTGATATATGATATAAGTATATATGATTATATTTATTTTATATATTAAGTATATATATAGGATACTATATGATATTGATAAATTTAAGTATTTGTATTATATAATAGTAACGTTATTAATATATTAGTATAGATTTATATAATATTATATATATATTATATATAAGTTATATATTATATTATATAGTATATATATAATTTTGCTTCTTTGCTCAAATAAAGTATTATTATTATTATTATTATTATTATTATTATTATTATTATTATTATAATATTATTATTATTATTATTATTATTAAACATTTACTTAATCATTTCAACACTAGTTTAAATTTTTAATGAGCTACATTATAATTGATAATGTTATTGATTATCTTATTTATAACGGTTTATTTAACTAATAGATTTATTGATGTGAGAATTGCGAAATCAAGTGCGAAAAATAGTGTTCACAATTAGAACTGAACGCAGTTCTATTGTTCGGTTTCGGCAATACAATTAATATCGGGGAGTCAATGACAATCATTATGAATATTATAAACTATTTTGTGTTCCTTTTACTTTGTGTACATTTGAACGCTAATCAAGAGCGTAATTATTTATTAAAGTATTTTTTGTATGATTATATGGAAGCAAAATATCTTCAAAAATTAATTATTATTAAAGGTATATATAAATATATATATATATTAGTATATATATTAATCTATTTTATTATAATATATAATAGTAATATATAAACTATATTATATATATATATATATATATTATAGGTATATATTGTATATATTATAGTATTTATGATAGTATATATATATATATATTATAATATATCTATTAATATTAACTATATATAATATATATATATATAGTATTATATATGTCTAATAATATATATTAGTTATATTAATATAGTATATTATATATGTATATATTTATATTATATTATATATATATATATATATTATATATATATAGTGATATTATATATAAGTAGTATGTAGTGTATGTGTAATATTGTATATATATTATATATGATATATATGTATATATATATTAGTATGTATATATATATATATACTATTATATATATAGATATGTTATTATGGTATTTATAATATATATAAGTATATTATAGTTAGTATATATAATATATATTGTTGAGGTAATGTATATTATTATCATATATTTATATAAATATATATAAGTAATATACTATAGTTCTATAATTAGTAAGTATTTATAATATAGATATAGAAACCTATATATATATATAAGATTATATGTATATATAGGTTATATATCACTACAACGGTATTTGTTACGGAGAAGTAACCAAAGTAGTAACCAAATATATTATTATATAATAAAAACTGAAAGGTTGTATTAAAAAAAAAATCTGTTTAGTGAAATATTTTGAAAATTATTGAACGTGTATTTAGTGTATTTAAAGTTTTTATTTGAAGTAAAATGTATCTTATTAAAAATAATTTCAGGCATTTTAGAAACAGCTGAACAATCAGTACTACGTATATTCTGAATAATACAAAATTTTAATAATAATAATAATAATAATAATAATTATAATAATTAATATAGATAATAATAATAATAATAATAATAATAATAATAATAATAATAATATAATAATAATAATATTTAAGGTTCTAGACCTTGAAGAAATTAGCTAACTTATTATCGCCTAGTTTATCCGCTTTGCTATTTTTAATAATATTCATTTCTTTAAAAGAACTTCCTGTTTCAGAATTTGTATTACAGTACTTCGAAACTATTTGAAATTTTCCATCCATTCATGTTTGTAAACAGGCAATTTAGTATGCCAAGAATCCCAAACCGTATAAAATTAAGGTTTCATAATTACACATGCATTTGATATAAAAGTAGCATAGGAATTGGTTTTCGTTATAGTATGTGAATTGTAAGTTAATATTGAGAAAAATCTATGTATTATATGTATAAATCTATGTTGGAAACTCCCGAGTATATTCAGCCTCCTGAGAATGAGTCAATCTTATTCTAAGGGATTGGCGGCAAGAGTCAAAACACTTAAATTTTGGCGTAAATTTCTTAATTTTCATCAGATTTTTTTTCTAACATGGCAAAATGCGGCAATGGACGAGCTCTAAACTGTTTTTTTTCTAGAGTTCTTTTGTGTCTCTATTCTATTGGTATTTCAGAAGACAACATGAGCTCTACATTTTTTAATATAAATCAGATACCCTTTGTCAAAATAGCATGAATCTGGAGCTATGCAAAGATCTGTTTATTATTTAAAATCTCGTGAGATTAATTTTTGATCTCTGCTTGCAATACTCAATACTATGGGATACCCTTAAAAAAAAAATGTACAAGTAAAAATTCCGGTAACTTTTTTTTTTTTTTTTCTGTTCATCGATTTAATATAAAATTTTAAGGGCGCGTGGGCATAGGGAAGTTGCACCTTTTTATTTATATAATTTTTTTAATTAAGCATAAAATTCTTTAAGATCTCGATTCATTTTCGTAGATGAGGAATAATAACAGATTTAAAAAATTGAAATGTGAAATTAACAAATTCCTTTTAATTCCTTAAATCGAGGAAAATGAAAATCTTTCAATTAATCTTTTGCTAATTTTAGGTCATTCCCCTCGAGAGAATGAATAATTATTATTTCATTTTAAAAAAATTTTCATTTTTTCATTTAGCCCAAATTGTCAACAGGGAAAATGGTTGACAAGTCAAATGGTCGAAAACGACAAAAAAAAAATTCCCGTACAGCCAGCCGCAGGCGTTAGGTTAAGTTAAGTTAGGTTAAGTTAAGTTAGGTTAGGTTACAGATACTCTAAATAACCAGATTATTTTTTTTTACAAATGTCGAAAATTTGGGACTAGCTTCACATATGTATGTTATATTCTCTATCTAATTGATGATTATCTTTTCCTATTTATTTGTAGCTCGGGCGAATTCTCCTAGATTAGAAGCATCGGACGCGTACGATAATTCGTTCTTTAGATTGATGATTAGAGACTCCAAGATTTTATGCTCGTCTCTATCAATCTCGAACACTTCTCAATTTGGAACTCGGAACTCGGTTCCAAAAGTTCCGAATTTTGAGGAACGAGGAACTACCGAGCAAACTCTCATCCTGGATCAACTTTTAACTGATGAAGATCTAATCAATTTAAATCACGTATGTAAGTTTTAGGTTTGATGATTTAAGACCTAAGTGATATAAAAATGGATGATTGATCAATAATATTTGAAATCAAGGTTATATATATTATATATATATAATATATATATATAGCTTATATAAATATATATAAAAAAATATTATATATTATATATATATATATATATATATATATATATATATATATATATATATATAATATATATATATATATATATATATATTATATATATAATATATATATATACTGTATATAATATATAATATATATTTATAATATATATATATATATATAAATATATATATATATATATATAATATATATATATATATATTATATATATAATATATAATATTATATATATATATATATATATATATATATATATATATAATATTTTAGACCGGGCCCAAGCTTATAGGGGGGATTTTAATTTTGTATTTTACGTTCTGCACTTTCATTTTATTTCAGACTGTGAAAAAGCCTTGCACAAGAAAATTTCAAAAACGATGTAAAACATATTTAGTGTTGCTGCCGCCAGACGAATGAAATTGGCAAACTTAACCAAAAACAAACAGAATGCCATCCTGAACTCTGAGGTTGAGTTCCTTCTGCTTTAAGGAGAGTTTTTTTTAAACGACGCTTTTTTGATATTGCTTTCACAAGATGCCTAACAAATAATGACGGTTGAGTAAGATAAAATATTTCTTGCAGCTCAAAGAAAAAAGGTAGACGTGGCTACATAGGCACAATTGATAGAAAAGCTCTTCCTAGATAAGCTAGAAAACGGAAAAGAGAGGAGAGATTGGAAGCGCAAACAAAACGTGAAGAGATAAGGAAGAAGAAAATGTTTGTAGTTGTAGAATTTAGCTCAAGTTCTGCTAGCGATACTTCAAACTCTAATACTGATTCGCACGACAGTGGTGAACCCAAACCCAAACCTTCATCTAGTGACAGTGGCAAGAAAAAAAAGCGTATTGTGACACTGGCGTGATGTGGCAATGGCACTGGACAGGACAAATAATGATTAGTAGTGTTTTAGGTGTGGCATCCACTGTTAATTGCCCTTTTGGAGTCGATGTTGTATGACTTTGTTTTGGAGTTTAGAAGTACATTTGCCAGAGAGAAAGAAGCTTTCTCGTAAAAAAAATAAGCTGACGGGATAAAAACAGAGGTTTGCAACAGATGTACCGTTGACTGTACATTTGGGATGGTAAAATTATCTACCAGATATCACTTGTTTTAGAAATACAGAGAGGTTGCTTAAAGTGAAAGCTCCCGAGGTATCTCTGGCACTCGTAGCACTGCCAAAACTTGGTTCATAAAAACCTAACAAGAGAGAAACTCTCATATTTTGCGGAACCCGCAAGGAAAGTTTTGGAAGATTGGAACTTGGAAAATAATTTATACAGCCATGTGTTTTGACCACCACTTGCCCGCATACTGGTAATAAGCAAGGGAGCCTGCACCATAATAGAATCCAAGCTTGGGCCATCACTGCTTCAACTGGCGTTCGACATCATTTTATGAAATAATAATTTCGGATGTATTTGAAAAGTGCCTTGGATCATTTGCTGAAACTGTGAAACAGATTTGGAAACGATTTCAGACCAGTTGGGAAGCAAGAAATAAAGACAATTATCTGGACTACCAAATCGAGCCTTCCAGGATAACGAAGTAATCGTTGCCTTCTGCAAACAGGAATTGGAAGAAATGTATCCAAGAAAAGATTATCTGAACTTTTGGAGTTGACTATTAAAATGGGGACGTTCCTCATAAAGGAGGTTTATTTTTGTTGAAACCAGGGTTGCCATACATCGGCAAGAATGGATGTCACCGGTTTTTATATGCATAAAAAACGGACCTATTTTCGGCGTTAAATCGCATTGGCTCGCCGGTGACTAACTAGATTTGAAAAATCTGTTCAGTTTGCAGGCATCTTCTATGTGGGCAATTGGTGCAGCACCTAGTGCGCCAAAGTCACCAAGAACTTGACCTGCAATTTCTCCAGAAAACTTGAGGATTATGACGAAAAAAAACGTATCTGCAGTTGCTGCTAAAGCTCTCTGTCGGTCACTTGTGGTACCTGAACAGGGAGCTGGTGCCTCTCGCATTCTTTGATGATGATCAATTAGATATGAATCTGCAATGGTCAAGCTTTAGATAAGTCAGCTGTGGAAAGGCCTTTCAACAGATAAGTCTTGATTATACTGATAATGTTGTTTTAGAACACACACTGGCAAGGTTCATTACCTCAAAAAGCCAAACTTTTTCTTCGAGAAGTTGCCACTCCCAATATTATTTCTTCAATCCGATCCTTCAGAATGGAGCAAAAATGATGAATACATTAAGGCAAAAAATTATGCAGAAAAAATGAATGTGTTAATGATAATGCTGAAAGGCCTGTTGCTTTATTACATCCTTTAACACACATCTTACAATAAATGAAGAGGCAGCTGCAGTATATCTTGGAGATCGTAGAAAAGCACAGAACTCATCCTCCAGGCAACATAGTACTGAACATAATTTATCCACATATCCATGGGAGCTCATCTTTTAGAGCTAGCATCAAACAATCTAACTACATACGGGACACACACACATCGACTAACCATCCATTGCTAGCGGACATTCAACGACACACACACACCTACACTACTAGGTAACATGAACAATCAACCACGATTAAAACAACCACAAAACACAAACGCCGACCCATACCGAGCATCGTCCACTGTACACTTAACCACACACAAAACCACAACCCCGCCAACGACAACCACCAAACCACCCTAATCCAAACCACCCAAACCCCCCACAATAAACCAAACCCAACCCACACACCACACCAACTACCCCAACCACCCCAAACCAACCCCACACCACCACCAACACCACACCAGTGGCAGCTACCCCAACACTTCAACACCCCAACACCAAAACAACAACAAACCACCAACCAACCACCAAACCAAAACCACCAATCATTCCGAGATGGATGTGGCGCAATAAACGCGACACATACCTAAGACAATCTTCACACCACAACCACAACCTATCAAACACTCTTTTCAAGGGCACACCTCGACACCTCCCGGCACGTCAAGCCCCTAAATCCAAAATCGCAATATACAATCCTATATTGGAATGAAAAAATTCCCAGTGGTGCAACACGGGCTATATTCTTCTCGTACAATAAGACAGCATAACCGGCAATAATCATAGGGGTAAAAAATGAGTAAGAAAATTATACCTAAGAAAAAAATATGAGGATACCTGTCATTTGATAAAAAAAATAAAAAAATAATGATATAACTGCAAATGGTGTTCAAAGCTTAAATGAATAAGATCAGGCTAGTGGAAAAGAACCTTCCAACAGAGAATAAGCATATGATAAAATAAAATAAATATACTGATAATAGTTGTTTCAAGACACACACTGGCCCAGGATTATTCATTAACCAAGTTCAAAAAAAGCAAAACTTATCTATCGAGAAGTTTGCCACTCCCAATTATAATTTCTTACAAATCCGATCCTTCTGAATGTAAGCAACAAATAGTGATAATACAATTAAGCACAAAAAAAATAATGCAGAAAAAATGAATAATATAAATGATGTATAATATAAGATAATGCCTTGAAACGAGCACACAACCCTAGTTGCTTCTACCATATATACAGTCCTTTAATTAAACACACAACACCTTACTAATAACAATGCAAAGACAGCACAGCCCATTTCTCGCAGATATACAACTCTTAGCGAATTACACACGCCATCGCTAAGAAAAGCACAGAGCTGTGTTTTCACACAACAAACAACATCCTCCCACTAGTCAGAGCACAAATATGATAGACTAAACAACCCAGACCACCACTTAAATCCTTCCAACGAGGTTCTCATGGCAGAGGGAGTGCTGGGATGCTCATCCATTACACTCCTCTTCACCTGACCACACCCTTCCATGCAGTGGCCACCCGAGTCCATCTCTCGAAGGCGAAACCCACGTTAAAAAAAAACCGCTGGACCTGGACTGCCCCCTAACAACTACCCACGCACCATCCCCCTCCACCCACAAACAAACTTGTGCCCCCAGCCGGCATGCGTGATGGCCCAAACCCCTCCGCCGCCCACCCGCCCCTTCACAGCACATCATCCCAACCCACCCCCCCCTCCCCACCAATATAACAACCTCCTCTTCACCGAGAGATGCAAATATCCTAGACTTGGCAAAAAATAGCACAAATATTGATATTATATTTTTGGATAGCAATTTCAGTAAAAAAACAAAAAAAAAATGAAAACAACATCAAATAAAAATCCCTAATTAACCTATAAATGTAGAGGTGAAAAATTTTTTAGTAAACTAAAAATGAGATAAGGGGTATGAGTAGTATACCTAAGAATTGGGACCTGTCTTATCTAACCAACCACAAACCATAAAACTGATAAGGAGGCGAAGAATAAGGAGAACTTCAAAGGGATGCCGTAACCTGAGGGTAGTTTTTAAAGAGACACATGTATACCAAATATAAGGCTATTAGGAATATAGGCTATAAGGTTAATATAAGAATATAGGCTTATAAAGGGCTTATAAATGACACATACATAGCGCTATATAATTCTAGATACTACAGCAACGTGCCGACCACAAAAACTAATATGCCAACCAATAGACGGGACCATACACCCACGGTCCTAATACCAAAAGACTGACGATCTAAAAAAAAAACAATTATCATCTAGAGAATAAAAAAAAACCATAATGACTGACGTCTTTTGGAAAACAAAACAAAACGATAAGAGTGCAAACACATACAACAAAACATACCAAAACAAACCAGAATCCCACCAACCATATATCCAACACAAAACCCATGAACCACAAAGGTAAGTAGTGTCAATAATCTAAAAGTTGCATGCCCAAACATACCCCCCAAATTTTCTCAGCACATTTTTCCTAGCACGATCGCACAATGCTCCATACAAACCAACGTCATCAGCAGCTCCACACCTCATGGTAAATAGTGACCAATCCCACATACCGAAACAAACAAACAAGTTAATTGGGTACGGGCGAATCGCCAATCCAAACAACAACCACAACTCAACCAACAACAACCCAAAAACAACACAAAAAACCTCCTGAAAACAAATGCCAAAAAACACAAAGATACATAAACATAACAAATAGGACACAGGTGCTAAAAAATACGACGCGTGAAGGCTTAAATAATGCCATTCTACGAAAAAACGTTAAGTTTATCCCCAACCCCCCTTTACTAAACACCTTCTAAAGAGCGAAAATTATATATATATAAAAAACCCGACATAAATTGGACTAGTCGGTATATCACAACAAACGCCGACATACAAATCTCACTAGTCCCCACATCCGCACATACACAACATCCATCAGCATACATTCAATCAAATCGACCCAACTTGCTTCGCAATCGCAACACACATCCCACTGGCGTGCGACATCTCACTGTACACATCACGAAGAAGAGAAACTTCTATTCAATTAAACAAACGAATAACAAGATAACTAACTCAACTATGATAAGATAATAAACACACATCAGACACATCTAACCACACCATACCACCCCCCACCACACTCAATATATACACACGCCCACCTAACCATACATCATTTCGTTTCATCTAGCATAATAGAGAAGCACGAGCCATCTGGTGAATTTGAAGAACACTTACCAAAACTTCAAAAAAACAAAACAAAAGCGAGATAATGTTTTGAGGGCTATGGCCGAGTACGATTCTTGCCAGCCTTATTTGCGGAGCGTGACGTACTCAAAGCACGTTAGAACAAGAATAAACATTAGAACGGCACCCTAAAACAGCGTTTTTCGTAAGATGGCGTACCCTTCGCAAAAATATCATGACGGGTGGTCAAACAGGGGTAGAATGTTCTCAAAAATAAGATTCCAGTAGTTACTTTCCCGAGCCAGAGTCCCCAGGCCCCAGCCGGGGGTCATTTATGGAGTCAAGAAATGAGACAAAAATTACATATCTTAGCAAAAGAGGTGTTAGGGACATCGTATCCTGAAGGAATAGAGCTATCCCTTCAAACTTGGTATGTCTTCCTAATATGTTGCAACATTGTTGTATTCAATGTTTCAAGTCGCTACGTCAAAGGGGGTGGTGGCCCCCGCCCCTAAATTTTTTTTAAAAATGACTTAAAACCTAAAATTTGGTGAGTGTATAGAACAGAGAATAAATGAAATAGAATGGGTATGTTAAATTATTTGACGAACCATATGGGCCGGAGCCGAAGCCGATGTTATGGTTGCGGTGCCAGAATGGAATTCTGGCTTCCCGCTACAATATTAGAACGGTTTAGAGGTGTCTACATTTATGTTTTCAACGGTGTAGAATCCATTTTTGAGGGTTTCAGAACCCCAAAATGATGTTTGAGACCCCCTCTCGAAGGGTGGTCCCCCCCTGAAAAAGAAGGAAAAGTATGAAAAGATATCACAGGATGAATGTAGGAAAAGAAGAAGGAAAGGAAAAAAGAAGAAAGGTCTCGCATGGCGGATCAAATGATTGATTGTATGTGTGTAGGTACCGACACCTGTGTGGAGCCGGTGCGGTGCCCCCCGTATTAGTAAAAGTACTTAACATCTGTGATATTAGTTACTTTTAATAGTTTTTAATAACATAGATCTCATTTTTGAGGTTCCCAAAACTCTCAATTGAGTCTGAGAACCCCTCTTCAGGGGTTTCTACTGAAAAAAGAAGAAAAAGCGGTGAGGAAGATGCATTATGCTGAATCACGGTTTAAACTCTCTAAACGATCGCAGGGTTGGGCAGACCGAACGCGGGTTGCCCCTGCTGCCCGCAGGCGCGGCACACGCGGCCCGGAAACGGACTGCGAGCGCCCAGACACAACGAGCACAATTATTACTGCGCGACGCTAATATATTTCTTAGTTGTACACAGTTAATAAAAAGTTGCTTTACACCCTTGGTAGTGTTCTTTTCAAAGTAATCCGTTTTCCGTTACTAGAACAGTCTTATTTTTATTTCCACTATAACATCCCAAACAACATCTAATTTTGTTTTTATTTATATTAAAATTTATATTACATATATATTCATTAACTAAAAAACCAATAGACTTCTCAACACGAATTGATTTCTCAGTAAATAATCAACATAAATTTATTTCTACAAACATTAAAGTACATATAACTCAATAAGGCAGTAGCGCAATTAGCCCCAGAGGGCCCCTCCCTTCCACCCTGGCTATGCGCTTTGTCTTACTGCTTTATTGTCTTACTGTAGGGTTTTACTGTTTCAAGTCCTATCCGAAACACACATTCTGGTGGAAAAAAATAACTTCATTAAACGTTTTGGAAATATTATATATATATATATATATATATATATTTATGGATATATTTAGATACGTATATAAAAAAAAGTAGAGAGATATATATATATATATATATATATATATTATATATATATATTATAATAATATTATATATAGCTATATATGAGAGATGAGAAAGAGAGAGAAAGAGGAGAGAGTGGGGATAAGACAAAAATTTTTACTTTATGATGAAAAATTTTATTACACAATTAGTATATTGTAAAGTTTACAATTACATATACATTTGCTTCCTGTATTAAATAAAAACTTTCGTACTAATATGCAGAATATACAGATTTCATTACATTAATCTTCAACATATTTCAACAGATATCTCATTTCTTATAGTGTTATTATTTCCGTTATCGACCTCATCTTCCTGTTGATCATTTAGAGCTAGTCCCTTAGAAAGTATCTTGGAAGAATTTTTTACTAAGAAAGGCTGAAGACATCCGCATTTCGGTAAGGCGTTGGACATGTACATATTTAAGATTTTAGTAACGGTTGTTCAACCATGATTCTTTGACTTTATAACCCTCTATGCAGGTCATTATTTTTATACTTTTAATGTTATATCGAAGTATGTAATCTCGTGCCACTCTCTTTCGCACAGCTGTTGCTCTTACTCTGTAACCATAGACCCATCAGATGCATATAACAATGCGGATTTTGATGGATCAAGTGGATAATGATAATAATAATAATAATAATAATAATAATAATAATAATAATAACAATAATAAAAATATAAGCCCTAAGGAATAAAACGAAAAGATTAAAGAGAATGACTATGACAAATAAAACCTTTGAAAGCGTAATTAAGAAGACGAATTGACAGAAAAATGACGAAAAAGCACAAAAGGAAACAAAGAAACCCAAAATTTCCAAAAACAGTGGATGGGACATTACCATTAAGGGCATAGAAAAGGTTCTTTATGTATAAAGATTCGTGAATTCGTCTGTCAATTTCTTTAGTAGCAGAACAAAGAATTTTAAAATCATTAACAGAGAGGCAGGATGGTTTGAGTACTACGAATGATCTGGGTTCGTTAGTGGTCAGGCTGACAGGGGTACCACGAATGATTCCGCATGACTGAATGAATGTTCTGGTTCCGCTAGTGATCAGAATGACAGGAGTGCCACGAATGATATCGTATGACTGAATGAATGTTCCGAGTACGTTATTGGTCAGGATGACAGAGGTACCACGAATGATTCCTTATGACTGAATGACTGTTCTGGGTGCGGTAGTGGTCAAGATGACAGAGGTACTACTAATGATGCCGTATAGCTGAATGAATGTTCTCGGTATGATAGTGGTCAGGATAACAGGGGTACCACGAATGATCCAGTATAGATGAATGAATGTTCTGAGTATGTTAGAGTTCATGATGACAGGGGTACCACGAATGATCCCGTATGGCTGAGTGAATGTTCTGAATACGATAGTGGTCAGGATAACAGGAGTACCACGAATGATCCCACATGGCTGAATACTCTGGTTTGATAGTGGTCTGCCAGTTCTTAAAGTTGGTCTCAAATGCTTGCTAGGCCTGACGTGGAGTTGTAGACCAATCTGATCATTGCAACTAACAGACCCTTATAAACATATACCACAGAGGACCTATGCAGTAAAGGGAGAGAACCCTTAAACCTAATATATATATATATATATATATATATATATATATATATTATATCTCTTATATATATATATATATACATATATATATTACTATTATATAGGGTCGTACTTGCTAAATTGGTGCTTCTTTTAGGAGCAAGCACCCTATATAAGTGGATGGTAATTTAGAAATCCATATTTGAAATGATGTTTTTATTCAACATAAGTAATAAAGATATTCAATGAAAGTAAAGTAACAAAAGTCCCTTCTGTTTAGATACTCTCTCTTCGTAAGTCTTTTAGTTGTTACGGACTGTTCCACTCGTTTACCTCCCTTGCCTTACTTCTTTAGAGAAAACTTGCGGTCGAGATTCGAAGTCGCGGCCTTTTCTTAAATTTACCTCCCTTGCCGAAAGTTGTGTTTGAAGAGAGTATCTTGAGTGAGATTTACTTCTTCTGATTCTTAATAATTTTATGCTGACTCTTGATGAATTTGTAATCTAAGAGTATCTCAACAGGACGGGTTTATATATTATTTCACTTCGACTTATGCTAAAATTTGCTCGCGCAAATCTTAGCATAAGTACGAACATAAATTAAAATTTTTTTTACAAAGTTATAATGGAGTGCTACATATATATATATATATATATATATATATATATATATATATATATATATATATATATATATATATATATATATATATATATATATATATATATATATATATACTGCTGCTCTTATAATATATATATATATATATATATATATGAGAGTCAGGAGTTTGATTCCTCATCGGATCCTTATATATATATATATATATATATATATATATATATATATATATATATATATATATATATATATATATCTCTCTCTCTATATATATATATATATATATATATATATGCGTGTGTGTGTGTGTGTGTGTGTATGTGAGGAAGGAGAGAGTGAGAGGAGGGATGGCAGAGGCTTGTTAATTTCATCTAATAATTAAAAATAATAATTATCTTTCCTATACTTAAATTTAATTAAGTTGACCTCTATGTTGCGTTGGTCTTAATAGTCGCTATTCACCTTAATTAATTGGTTACTAGTTTAAAAATACAGTTGCCGCTTCTACTGTTATGGTTATAGGTTTAATGATATAGTTGCCATTACTATATATCTTTCTTTACAAATGTTACTATTACAGTTTTCGTTTTCCGGTACACTCAACAAAATAACTACAGTTTAGAGTTCTTCTAATACCTAATGTAGGAGAGTAATAACACTTTACAAAATGTTAAACGGACGAGAGACGAAGAGGAGTATGAGGCGACCGAGAGAGAGAGAGTAGAAATAGATACTTGGATAGACACATAAACTTAACGACATACTTTGAGTGAGTGTGCGGCCAGGTGCCCCACTACAGGGTTTCTATGACATGCTACGCGAAACGTACTGAGAGAAGTATGACAGAGTAACTGAGTTCTCACTGCTTGTGTATGGTCAACATTTTAAATTCAAAAATCAATGTAGAATACATCCTCATATTAATCCTGATTCTTTGAGAGAACGGAGCCATTCATTGCGGGATGGTGGCGTGGTTGTGGGTAGGATTTGCGGACTTAACTGCATTTAATTAGGTCGCTGCGTATGTGGGATCGCGGGTTCATTGTTCTATCTAATATAGCTCACTCCTATATAGTCCTGTGCTTCTATAGTATCCGTGCGGTAGCTATATATACTACGTGACTGTACTGGCCAGTGAGTATTTTATAGCTTCAACTGTATGATTAGCAGTGCTGTCTACGTTATTAGCCGTGATGCAATGAGGGTAGGGAGGTTTGCAGTCTTAGACTAGGTTCTATTCACGCTATCTAAGTACTACTTAATGTTTAGATATAGGTTGAGGTCCGGGACTCTAATGGGCCCTCCCTCATAACAGCTGTTCATTTATACATATACGAGAGTCTCATAATAAAGTCGTTTAATATCTACTACCCTTATATGGCACTTTATGTGTTTTTGTATTGTCATGCTTTAGTCACAAGAAAACAAGAAAGTCCCCTGAAGCTAAGTCTTGAAGAGCGCAGCTCGTCTTGGCCGCACGGCTATGTGTTGTAATCGACGCCCTAAGCAGACTAGATCTCGTCGTGAGACTGTTTGACGTCACTGCCGTATCGGAATGTGATTCTAAATAGACAAGCTTCGCTAGAGACTAATCCGCTCTGTCTGGTGGTGAATATACCTCACGATATCCACAAGCATACAGGAACCGACGACGCTTACCTCCTCAAGCCCCATGTACCAGCGCCTTCCGCCAAGCGTTCAGTGCATAGAACTGACTCGCGATTCCTTCGGCTTGGCGCCTCCGTGTTCATGGAAAGTATCGTTCAGCTGTGCACGTCGGCGTCTCTGCGGCTGCTCTTTGTCGCTAGCTCGCGGGCGTCGCGCCCTCTGGAGCGTGTGGAACGAGTTAGCAAGGTGCCGTTGGGAGCTTCTCTTTTGGTGATGGGAGTAATATTCACCATAAGGATACAATTCTGGCGCTTCCCTATCTTGTTATGGTTCGCTTCTCCGTGGCGTGGTCGCTCAAACACTACGCGACATCTGCTAGGGCCCGAGCGTCACATCCCACTGCCAGTGGGAAATAAACTGTAAGGTGTAATTTTTTGAATACGTCATGTGGCCTATCACAGGGGTGTGCGGTGGCTCTGGAGGTTCACGCGGGCGCTCAACTTCTGTTCCACGGCGATCCGGCAATAGTTTAGTATCCCCTGGTGTGTGTTACGCCAGCTGTATCTGCAGAATGTGTGGCGGATTGTGTGGCGCCTCGTCGCTTGTCGTAATGTCGTACTTTGTAAAGCAGTGTTATATATATATCGATTATAACTTATAGGTATTATCTTCCAACGGGTGTATTAGTGATATCACTTGGATTACCTATGTCTCTAGTATATACTAGCCGGGCTAAATAGTGACAGGGGTATGCCTGATTCTAATATAATAGTTGGATAATACTATACCCGTGGCCTTGATTGTTGTGGTGCACAGCGTCTGACCGTGCTCGTACTCTTGTGTCTTCGCGTGAAGTGGTTGTTCTTTCACGCCTGGTGCTTCTTTGATCACGTTGGCGCCCTACAATCCTTATATTAACATTTTTTTTCGGAGTTCTTCTCAGTATGTGGGAATGAATTACAATTATATATTCGTACGATTAATCTAACCGTATAACATAATAACCTAATCTATTAGCATTATTATTTAGTAGTGGTATTTGTTTTTAGATTGTATGCTGAACAAGGTTCGGAGCACACAAAATCGTACTCTTGAGAGAGAGATGCTAAACTTTCTCCTGTGGGATGTTAGTGTTTACATAGTATTTAGTTAATAAAGATAGGGCATCGCCATGTCGGTATGTAGCTGCGTTTCATGGGTATTTTAATATGGGGTTATATTGGTCTTTCCTATACTCTTAAGGAAGAGGTGACGGATATGATTTTAACTGTTAGAGTGTGCGTTACTATGTTGTTGTACGGAAACGTAAATATAAGTTTTAGTATATATACTATTATCGTCTTATGATGTATTTACTTAAAAGTATTTATGTGATATATTATAATTATCTTCGGCTTAATTTATTTAGATATATTAACTTTGGATTATACAGTTTAGGTATATGGTCACTAATCGTATAATAATAAGATAAAATATTAGCCAAATTTTGTTGTTTGTTGCTTGTGGGGGAATGATACATTTTTAATCATATTATCAAATATATGACAAGTAAAGAAGAACTTTAAAAATATATCTATATATTTTCTATTAATATATCATATATATATATTTATATTTTAATATATACTATATTTATATATCTTATATTATATCTATATATTATATATATAATTTATATCAATATACTTTATATATATATATAAAGAAGATGATTGGGATGAAAGGGAAAATTAGATTTGAGTCGGCTATCATACGCTTCATGGCTTTTTATAAGATTTTTTTTTATTCTTTTTTTTTATATATGCTTTTCTCATGGGAGAATTTGCGGAAAATTGAACTTCTTGCATTAACATGTACTATTTCAGTAGCAGTTATAGGTAGGGTTTGAATACCATTATCATTTATATTTCTTGGTCACTCTACAAGTCTACATCAATAAAAGAAGTTCTTAATGCGTTTCATATTGAGTTTATAAAGTATGGAGTAACAGGATCAAATATAATATAATATAGTTATTATATATATAAGTGATCATAACCGATAATATATACTGTATAATATAAGTAAAGACAGTGATTTTAGTCCTAACTCATAATATGTTAACTTAGACTTAGGTGTGAGATGGAGTAGAAACGTTAATATTTAGCTATTTTATCTATAATTTGGTTATTGGAGAAGATGACCTAGGAAAGATCCAATATGTTACATCAGATAAGCTTTAGTTTAATTACTTTGCTTAAAAGAATTACTATGTATATTGGCATAAGTAATATATATAGTATATATATCAAATGTGAACAATAATTTACAATTAATTAAATTTACACTATATCTGCCTAATTATCTATTAAAGGGGTATTATATTACCCGTTCGATATCAATATGGTATATTCTCTGAACTATTTCGCTTATATAATATATATATATACTATTATATATTAATATATATATATTATAACCTATTTATATCGATATTTACTCTGATTTATGAATATACCCGACAAATTTCGATAGGCTTTTGTGAATAAGTGACATATGAAAACTAATTCATGAATGTTATATTAATAATCTTATAATTAGTTTCTATGGTTTTTTCTCACAATTGTTAGTAGTTATAGTAAAAACTTATTACTATTAAATATTGATCCATCGCAATGGTCGCAAATGGATATGATTCTATTAGCAATAGCAAATATTAGAGCGGCCACTACCTTATTAGATATTTTCTACTAGGCATAACTTTATTGGAAAACTTGTGAGTATTGATTTTTATGCATAATTCTTATAATCAATAGAGTAATTTTAATAATCTAATTTTAAAGCGGTATACATATATTCTTTAAATAACCCTAGATCAAGAACCAATGAGCCTAAATAGATTGACATTGTACACAGATTTAATAAATAGCAGATGGAAAATTCTGGTCATACACGAAATTCACCACAGCCGTAATAGTAGGATTTTATCGAATTACCTTTGCAGTTAGATAGCTTGTAAAATTTAATGTCTCTTATATAATTGCCATGGTTTTTGATTCCATTTCTGTCAATTGCGTAGACAGATAGAAAGAAACGTCTCCATTAATCTTCACGAATTTTTTCATATATGTTATTTCACGTTGATACTACGAATCCGAGTTGATGTGCGGAGAAGATTTTTATAGATATAAGAGTTTCCCAGAACAAAATTTGTAATAAAGCCTATATAAAGAGGTGCAAAAAACAAAAAAAACAAAATAGTTAACCAAACTACATCTACTATAGTCAAATATGGTGTACTTCCTATTTTCTCGATATAAAAAGACAGGATGTGGAGTTTGAGAGAATTGTTCGAATATTATTTACACTAGAAAAGGTGATAATCTTTCAAATTGATATGATCAACATATAGACAATTCGAAACTAAAGAAGAAAATTTCTTCATTAGTAAATTTTATATTATTGATAATTATTACTTTAGCAACATTAGTAATGGGAATCTAAAAAGTGAGTGGGGCACTATTTGGTAATTCTTTCATAGCTTAACTTAGAGGCTCCATGCTTGGGTAGCTCCTATATTTACAAAAATCACAGGCTGCAGCAAGAAAAATGCATGATAGGTATGCCCCTCGATTTGCAGATGCTATTCGCAGTGTGCGAAAACTCGCTATACAAATGCACTATTCGTGTTCATTGGTGGCAAAGGAATCCTTATCTTATGCAAAGCACGGGGGATACGGACTATTTTACTTTAGTAACATAAGTGAATAAACATGAGGTCAGCGTTTGTAGCACACATTTTCCATGTTTTACCGTTGTCGCAAAGGAAACAGTCATAAAGGAGAATATCTTTAATGATATCAAGCCGATATACATGTTTAGTTATAATAGCATGACTAAACGTTGTGTGCAAATAGATATAAGCATCCAAAGAGATTATAGAGAAGAATGTATATTAAAGGTGGTGCGAACGGGGGAAGGCACTAACCTGCAAACTCTACGCTATCCCTAGGAAAGGAATGAGCTATGATGTAGAATGTTTGGGGTTGTCAAAACTACTCGCAGAGATTCGCTGGCAGTATGGGGCATCGGCGGAATAAATTTTAGGAAACCTAAAACCTCAACTAGATCTTGGGAGAGGTTAAGGGGTGGTTATAGCCGGGGCTTATAGGTTTGTTGCAATGCAGTTCAGATTTCCGTTGGAATAGCCCCGAGTGGAATGAAGAGATGCAGGATATGTGAGTCAACTGTAAAGATAGTGGGTGAACAGATAAAAGTATGATGTCCTCAATATCTTAGAGCCATCGGGTAACCAACTGGATAATGGTACGAGACGTTCGTTTGCGACACACGATATCGCGAGGTGAAGCGCGAGATCGGTAACGATGACGCGTAAGCGAACGGAATATCAGAAAGCACAATGTTGCCTGGCATTCTAGAAGAGCTACACGCCTGAAGCGACCTGAATCTGCCATGAATAGATGTGATCTGCGGACGTACTCCGGCCTCACAAAAAGCTTGTGTTGGTCTCCTGGACAAAACAATGGGCGCTATGGGAAATAATTCCGCCCCGGATCGCCTATCCCGGTACTCAACCGCATACCACGTTGCGCATCGGGCGCGAATATGGCATTTTGCACACCGATATGAGACACGGTGCTTAAATATGGAGCGACAAGGTTCGTACGTGTATGTAAAGTGCAGTAGGATAGGCAGTGTTGTGAATGATGTGTTTTGGCCGTGTGGATGAGCTGCCTGAATCTGATGAACGCCTTGCACACAGGCGTGCTCAAAGTAGTATCCGCGAGCCGAAGAGAGTTCGGACAATGTAATGTGGTGCTAGCAAGGTGACGAACTAAAAATTAAATACGCAGTTTGGAGAAGTGGGTCGTGAGTCGGGGTGGATTATTTAATGGGGCTACGGAAGTTGACCCTTCGGTGGAGGCACTTTTGGCAGCCGTAAGGTATGTATGATCCAGACTTCGAACGAGATATGTTGTACTAATGCCTCAGGTGAGCAATCTTTTTTTGTCATGGGTACAATAATAGACATGCAAAGACAACATAGAGACCAGACATGATAGATATACTTATACTTAAAGGTATGAGAGTTACAAATTCTCTAGGCGAATTTGAAGTTGGATGCAGTAGCGAAGATGTAAGTTGTGATATCGAGAAACGTGAGAAGTCCATCATTGTTTTTAAAGCAAGAATTTGTTGGATATTTCACTAGAAACTGTTATGGAGTCAAACTGAATGATTTCCCAGCGACGGCACTCGCAGATACGTACCAGATAAAGAAAATTGACATATTTGGGATCCCAGGTACATTCGGCCATGATCGAAAGCACTCAGAGAAGGTGTAGGCACTCCATGTAGTAGTCGAGAGGGGTATCGGGTTAATGAGAAGACCCTAACTGTTCACCACATGACGCGTGGCCTACTACAAATTGTGACAGTATTTGAATCAAGCCAACGGATACTAATAAACTCCTTTTCGAAGAGACCTGGTTAAGGGAACATCACCATTAAGAAGCCTCGAACTATAATAGGTATCAGGTTCTGGGTGAGGATCGCAACCACGATGTTAAATTAGTGATGTGAGTCTAATACAAGCTGTTTTCAAAAGTTCTTATTAATCTCTTTTCGGTCTACTTTACTCTCGCCACGCTCAGAAGAAGATAAATTGATAGTGGTGCGTCTGGTTTAATATTTTGACAGGTAATCCTAAACAATATATTGTATACTAAAATATACATAGACCCGTTACCACTGTCATACACTCATTATAGATAATATATATATAAATCATTATCAGATGTCTTATATTAGTCTATCTAATAAAGTGTGCTATTCATAGCATACTTATTAAGTAGATAATAAAATAATATACATATATCTGATATTCTCAATAATCATATAAACTTATATATCTAACATATAAGGTATCTTTATTCGATTTTTCATCACTGATTTCACATATAAAGATGTACATTAATTATATTCTATTATTATATAATATGAATATATAATATATTTTATATATATCTCACTATTTTACAATTTTTATACATATAGATATATTTCAATTACTAAAAATAATATATATAATAATAAAAATTTTTATATAATATGTTTATTATTTTTAAGTGTTTTTATAATTTACAATAATTAATTTTTTATTTATTTATCTATTACTATTACGGTATATTTATTAAGTAGCGTTTGAGTCCAAGAATTAAAATGCACACGGGTGCCCTTATACCAATTGCTAATAAAAATGTGCTTATTATTAATCCCTCATACAATTGGCAGCGAAAACTTCTCACGTATAAGCAGCTTTCATTTTTATAAAAGTGAGCTGAAACGATGTTAGCGGTATGGATTTTGGAAAGCTACTCTACGCGCGCTTCTTTTATCATCTATGATTTGTATACATTAATAACTACTTAAAGTATTTTATATTATTTATATATATATATACTCTTATTATATATATATAAATAATATAAATATTAAAATATGTATATAATAATATATATTATATATATCTAATATATCTATTATGTGATATTATACAAAATTAGTATTTGAAATATGAATAATTTAATTATTTCTACTATTAATTAAAATAAAATAAACGTTCTATATAAAATATATTCATTTCAATTATACCACTATCTTATACGGTATATAGCTATAAATAATAATATTAATATTATTCGCATTAATTATACGTAAAAAAAACGTCAATAATAATATTTTAGAAGATATTCTGTATTAATAAGAAGCTTCAATTTAAACAGACCATTCCAAGTAATCTCTATGATCTAATCATATAATATTATTCTAATAAATAATATAATAATATATATCAATAGATAATAATATTAATATATAGTAATAATAATATATAATATATAATATAAATAAATAACAATAGATAATAATAATTATAATAATTAATCATATATAACTATCTAATATATATTATAAAATATATATATATATTATAATCCACTCATTTTATAAAATTTCACATATATAAATATAATAACTAAATATCTAAATAAATTATAATAAATATTATAATATTATAATTATATATACTAATTACTATCATATATATACATAATATCTAACTGTCAATCACATAATTCAATATATAATAATATATAATAATTTTTTAATATATTATTCCTTCATAAATTCTAATAATTATATATTATATAAATATATATCATTATATAATAAAAATATATATATAATTAATGAATAATAATAATTATAATAAATAATTAATTCTTCCATAATATATATATAATCATCATTTATAATTCATTCATAATATAATTAAAATATAATATATATATATACTAAACTGGTAATTTAAATAATCATAATTAATCTATAATAATATAATAAATTATAAATAATAATATTTCATTAATCATATAAAATAATATATCATAATATATATAATAATAACAAATATATAATATATATATATCATTAATCATAAATAATAAATTATAATAATTTTTATTTGACAATTTCTTGCTTTAAAAGTGTCATTAATCATTTTCTAAACTACGCCTATAAGGATATATATAATAATTAACTCTACTCAGTGAGTAAGTTCTTATCTTTATATTATTAAAGTATAATATAAGAATTACTTTATCTATACCATTACTCTACTATTTACCGGACTATTTCTATCCTACCAAAATTTCTTTTTTCTTACAAACCTAAATTATCTCATTATTGAAAGCTTTTATGGCAAAGATGAATGGGGGTACAAGTTTCGACTTCATCCTTTCGATTGAAAATGATTGGTATATGGATGTTTTTTAGATTTAAATTAATAAATTAAAAGAAGTCAAATACAAAGATAATATGGAAGTCAATATTTTTCTTGTGATTGTCACTCTCTGTTTTAGCTTTTTTAAATATACTTACATAATTATAGGGATAGACTAGAATAGAGTAGAATTATTCTGTGTAAATTCATATAAATTAGTTTTATTATAAATGAACTCTTTGTGCTCAAGAAGAGTTGAAGTTTGACGATTTTCAGGTCAAAAAATACTCATATTTATTTTTACTATATAAATATTATTATAACATTGTGAAAAGTTACTTCAATCCAATAACTTACAACTTTTGTTTTTAATAGTTTGCATGATTATTATTATCATTTTATTATATTATTCGATTACTTATTATTATTTAAAATTTTAATATATTTTTTATTTATATATTATTTATTATTATTATTTAATTGAATATTTTATTTTTTATTAATTTATTATATTATTTTATTAATTTTATTATTTTATTATTATTATTATTATTATTATTATTATTTTATATTATTATTATTATTTATTATTATTATTATTATATAATTATTTTATTATTTTATCCTTATTAATCATTTTTCTATATTATTATTATTAGAATTAAATTTATTATAATTTATAAATTATTTATTTATTTTATAAATTTATATTTTTATTATATTATTTTTTATGTATTACATTGATGAATAGATTATTTTATTATTTTTTTAATTATGTCTTATTATTTTTGTTCTTTATTTTATTTTTTTTCTTATTAATTTATTTCTTCATAAGTATTTTATTTAATTTATTATTATAACCAGTTTTAATCTACTTAATTTTATTATTATTAGATTATTATATTATTTTATTTTTTATTAATTATTATTATATTATATTTTTTATTATTTTATAATATATTATTTTATTTATTTTATTATTTTTATTATTATTATATATTATTTAGATTATATTATTATTTAAAAGCCTTATATTCCAAGCCGATGAATATCTGCCATTTAACGCGTTTATGATGATTTAAAAGAAAATGTATTCAATAAATGCAAATAAAAATATATTTATTTTTAAGTTATATACCTTATCTTTTTAAAGTTAACATTATTAGCCATTTTATTTGGAGGCGGAATTGTTTTATTGCTAATCATCTTGTTGTTTAAATTATATACTATTTTTATATTAACTTATATATATTAATCATATTATTCTCTTTTATTATACATTTTATATTTTTACTAAAATGTATTTTTTTTTCCAATTTTTATTAAGTGTGGAATTAATTATTATTTTTATTATTTTCTTAAATTTTCTTATTATTTTATTTCTTATTATATTATTATTATTATTATTTTTATTATTATTTATAATATTATTATTATATATTTATTTATTATTTTATTAATTTTTTATAAGTTATTAATATTATATTTTATTCTTATTAATTTTTATTTTTTATTATTATTTTTTATTATTTAATATTATTTTTTAATTGTTATAGATTATTATAATTTTTTTCTTCTTTATTGTTGCTATCTTATATAATATTATTATGTATCTAATGTAAATTTTATTAATATTATACTTATTAATATTATTTATATTATTATTTTTATACTCATTCAATATATTATTTCAGTATTATTATTATTATTATTATATTATTATATTATTATTATTATTATATATATTATTCATTTTATAATTATTTTATTATTATTTTTATATTATTATTATTATTATGATTATTTTATGTTATTTTATTTTATTTTATTAATTATTATTATTATTTATGGTAACTATTTAATTCGTGTAAGCAATTTTGTGATTTAGTTAATACCAATTACATTAATATCTTCTCATTTTTAATTTTTATTTTATTTAATTATATTATTATTCTTATATATTAATTATTATATATATTATTAATTAATTATATTATTATTATTTATAATTATTATTATATTTTTATTATCATTATTATATTATTATTTAATTTTTAATTTTATGAATTATAATTCTTTTTAATATTTCTTTAATTTTTAATATTTTTTTAATTTTTATATTATCAATTTATTATTATATTTATTATTATTACTTATTTATTATTGTTATTATGAATTATTATTATGATTTTATTGAAATGGAATCTACATTAATAATTCAACCATTTTATTATTGGATGAGTGTGGGGATTTTTATTAATATTATATTTAATTTATTAGGAGGATATATATATATAGTATATTTATTAGGGATTATCATCTAGAAAATATTTTATAGCAAAATGAGTGATTTTATTATTTGTCGATTTATTTTCATCCTAATTAACATAATATATATATATTATATCGAGTTCACTATTTAAACCTTTGACTTAGTGATAAGGAGTTTCTGCTAGCATAACATTAATATTTTCTATGAGCTAATATTTTATAACTCTATTATATCTACAGTATTACCCGATGTTACCGCTCAGTCTCTGTCCAAGATAAAATGGTACTCAATAAAATTATGGAAAAAGGTTTCTTGCTTATATATTTATTTTGTTTTGCTATTATTTATTAATAGTTATAATTATATAGATTATACATCGTATATCGTACAAATTAGCTGTATAATAGTATATCTAAGGGTTATTTAAAATGAACAATAGTTTATTATTAATATTTGTATAATATAGTCTAGTATTAGATTAAAATCTAATATAAATATATAATATAATTAATTATTAAAATAATAAATTATCTAATATATTCATGAATTTCTACTACTACTTCAAATAATAACAATATAATAGAGTTTATAAACTGAATTGAGAATAATATAATAATTAATAAAATAATCAAACATTTATTTCAATAACTAGTCTAATAAATAAACAATAAAATATATAACAGAAGAATAAGGATATTTATAATAAATATTCATAATAATATAATGAATAAATAATAATAATATAATTATATATATAAAATATAATATATTATAATACTATATAGTAAATAAAATATAATAAATAAATTCATAACAAAGAAACATATATTAATAATTTATTAATTATGTGGCTATAATCATCAAATTAATTATCCCCAACCTAAACAAATATATAGATAATTTATAAATTATGATAATCTTTACTTTGTAATATAAATATAGTCATAATATATAGAAATCTACGTGGTGACAGCTGGTGTGAATTTATAAAATAACTAATACGATGACCACTCACTCTCAAATACAACCGAATAACAAATTTAGCAAATAGAAATATTTTTCCTTAGTGAGCTTCCAACAATTTTTGAAATAAATAAATGATTTCTACGATTATTGGCTCACATTTTAATTTATTTTTAAATATAAAAATTATAATTATAATACAGAACTATTTTCTAATATTATTATAATTATGAGGTAATAGGTAATAAAGTATATTAAATATATATGATGTATATATCTATTAATTCAATTTGCGATATAATATATATATACCTATTATAATATCTATTTATATATATTTTTTTAATTAATAATATAGTAATTTCTCTATTCCCTAGTAATTGTGTTATAGATAAGTTAAGACGGTTTTTCTGTTAATATAAATCTAGGCTCTAGTTTAATTTTTCTTAACCGTTCTTTGAGTCGAAAGTTTTGATTTACATAACATTGAATCACATGTCAATTTACCTATCAGAAGAACTAAAATTAATTCATTTTAAGTCATCGGCTGGTATATTAGCCGATAATTCATGCGTATCAGGAAATTTTTTGAGAAGCTATTTCAAGAATTTTTAAATATCAATATAATTATTAAATGTATTAAGGAGGTGCTAAAAAAAAATGATTCAAAATTTTTCATCCAAGTATTTTAAATTTATCTGTTTATTTATGTTTCTTTTAATTTAGATTAATAACAGTACATTAAAACAAAGAGGAATTAAGTATTTGTCAACCAGTGTGTGTTAAATTCAATAACTACTTGTGGGAGGTAAGATAAAATTATTTTTAATTTTGAATTGTGATTACCTTAGGTTAGGTTTATTTGACTTTTAGTGAGTTAGGATAAAATAAAAGAAGCGGGTTTGGTATCCTTTTGGTTAGAGTTAGGTTTGGTTAGGGTTTAGGTTAGGTTTTTAGGGGTGTTAGGTTAGGTTAGGCTGGTTAGGTGTTTAGGTTGAATTCTGGACATTCGAAGCTTTAATTTGTTTGCGGAGCGGATTAAGCAATTACGGATACTGAGAAAATGTTATCTGTTAACGACAAAAGAAATATTTTTTAACGAAGTTAAAAAGTTGATGAAAAATTGAAATTATATTCAGTTAACGAACGGCTCGTTAACATAAAATTAACTTCGTTAGTTAACTCTTAACCAATTAACTCGTTTATATCCATCACTGCCTAAATTTTCAATACCTGACAAATAAATTGAATAGGTTAGTCAATACATAGAATATGCTTATAAATGATTGAAATACAGTGGATTGTTTTTAAAATATATAGCTAAAAAAAAAAGGATGAACCAAAGGGTAATGGAGAGCACATTCATGTGCGGAGTATTCGTGGCGTAAAGAATGAGCGGAAAAAATCTATTTGGAAGAAGAATAATTAAAGGAAATTTCCCTAATTCTAAACCAATTCTTACCGTGTTATATATTATATATATATATTATATATTAAGTATTATATTACTATTATATATATATATTTATATTAATTAACATTTATATATATATCTATATCTATATATATATTATAATACTATATATATATATTATTCATTTATTATAAAGTTAATGATTTATCTATGTACATTATAACTCTCACTTCCATTATATATATTATACATTAATGTATTAATAATTTTATTTAAATCATACATTTTAAAAATTTAATCTGGTTGTTAAAAATTTTACCTAACTTACATTCATGAGTTAAAGAAAAACGTAAGGATTTTTAACCAGAGCATATAATATAATCAATATAATATAATATATATTAATATAATTTTTATATATATATATCTATATAGAATAATATTATATAATAATATTTATATTTTTATATAATATTATCTTTTTGATAATTATATAAGGTTATAATATAACATTTATCCATTCTTTTTATATAAAATATTATATAAATCTACTCCTGATTTACGCACTCTAATAATCTAGAGATTTTAAGATAATATATATCCAATATTTAATATATAAAAAATAATATTTCTATATATCTTAATATATATTCATAAATAGATAATATATAAAAATATTACCTAAATATTATAAATAATGACCTAAACGATAATTTTTCCGTTTATATTAAAGTATTATCTTTTAATAATCATATAATATATATTATTATACCTTGATTATAAGATTCTGGTTCATGGTGAAAGTGAAGATCCTATTTCTTTACTCTTGTTAACTCGACATAAATTTTGAGATTAAATTCTTTACGCAACATTAGTTTAAATTTTTTTAAATATTGTCTATAATTAAATATTGCTATCTAACGTTGAGTCAATAATTATAAATGGATTATGAATGTATTTTTAATGTCCCATTGAAAGAATATTTTTTTGATAATTTATATTAAAGACCATTTTATAATTATAGTATATATATATTATATTATAGATATATATTATTATTTATATATATAATTATAAATTGGAAAATATCTTAGATATAGAGTAAATTAGGAGAGTCTTAGGGAATACAGTATAATTAAAAATATTTTAAATCAGTAATATAGAAAATCTTAATTTATTTAGTATTGCTAGTTGATCTTGTGATTTTAATTCATGGAATATCTTTAAGTTTATTTCAAAATCATATATTTTCCTTATTTACTTTTTACGCATATCGAATAATGGTTAATTTGTTTTGATATATTTGAAGAGAATATTTAACTCGGTTATATTTAAAAACCTCATGTACTTTCAGAGGGACGGTTATACGTTATTGGTTCACAATGCATTTGGTTGAACTAGACACTTTGAAATATTAAACAGCATATGAAAAACTTGACTTTATTAATTAAAAGCTACGCATATTACGTTACCCCTAATCTAACTTGTAGATTTCCTGAACATAATTTAACTTGACCTACCTAACTAACTATTACATTAACCTAACTAACTAACCTAACTAACCTAACACTACTAACTAAACAACCTAATTATACTTAACTATTAATATATCATTAGACCTACTAGACTAAGACCTACCTAACACTAATCTGATATCCTAATAACTATATCTAACCTACTAACTAACTACTACTAACTATAACTAACTATACTACGAGATAAAAATAAAAACTACTATAATGAACTAAACATCAGTATATAATAACCATAACTGATAATATAAAGTTATCAAGAACATGACTAAGGTATATTAAATTAAAATAATATTTCTGTTACTTTGCAAGTAGTTTTTGATTTAACTATACACTCTTTGGCAATATTCTAATTAATATTTGTTTTAATGTAATGTATATTTAATACATAAGAAATACAACATATTAAATTTGAAGAACAATCTTGACATTTTTTTTTAGCA
This sequence comes from Trachelipus rathkii, assembly GCA_015478945.1. NCBI lineage: Eukaryota > Metazoa > Arthropoda > Malacostraca > Isopoda > Trachelipodidae > Trachelipus > Trachelipus rathkii. The sequence goes on from JABUQX010052395.1 coordinate 49,972, forward strand.
CCGCAAATTAATTTAGAAAATTGTTTCAAAAAACTTTGTGGTTTGTGTTACAAATGAAAGAATTAAAAATTTAGTTCAATACTGTAAATATTGAATATTATTTTCTGTTAAGTACTAAAAACTCGTTAAAAAATGATTAATTTAAGAAACAGTGGCGTTTTCATGAAATCCAAAAGGAGGTGGGTGCCGTCCGGACACCAACTGATTAATTGCGTTTTTAGTTAATGTGAAAATTAAATTTTTTTTGTTGAATTTATCATTAGTTTTTTTTTCATCTCTAGAGTATTTGATTGTTTTGTGTTTGTAAAGGACTAGCATATAAATATTTTGTATGTCATTCAAAAAAGCGTGTTAAAAATTCACGTTCTGTTAAAAAAAATTGTCATAATTGTCTTCAGCAAGGGGGGTTTTTTATCTTTTGATTTTGCTAGAATATTCATGTCTCAAAATTATACTAGCCGTACATTACAAGGGTATGCCATTACAATCGATTAATTGAAGAAATTGAAACTGGCTCTATAATTTGTGGCATTTATGTTTATTTCTGAGTAAAGGTATCGTGGGTGCTACGGCACAAGTTAGATTCCTCGTCTAGTGTGGTGCGAAGAAAAAACTCTTGCATACCATCTTCAGCAGTCATTTTCAACATTTTAGAGAATTATATATATATTATAAGATAGGTATAAGAATAATATGAATATACATTTTTATATATAGATAGATAATTATTATTTTACTATAAAATGAGAAAAATTTGAGTATATTAAATTTATAATTATCTTATTAATAATAAATTATCATATTAAAAATATATTATTTAATTAATTATTCATAATTAATTTTAAAAAAAAAAAAAGTGATTGTCCCGTTTATCTATTATTTATTTCTATTTATTTCTCTTTATATTAATTATTTTATTTATCTTATATTATATATATACTCTCTTATATTATATATATAATTATGTGTAATCATTTTTGCTGATATCCCTGGCACTTCAGCCATTTTTATAATGGTGTTTTTGCGTGCAAGCTCATATATTTTAATGCTATTTTGCGGGTTTGTTGGCTATGTACTGCTTGAATGGACTTCTTCGAACCCCTTAATATAGTTCATGAACCAGTGTTATATTTCTGGAATGTAGTTATCTTTGCTTTGTTCGTCGTTCCAAGTCCCGTAATGGATCGCCAATTTATGTTCTTCTTCTTTCAGTCTGTATGGTCATCAAATTAGGAGTGACCGAAGCAAAAAACCAAATTCTCCCTTCGCTGTTCCGTAAATCAAGTATACGATGTTCAATTTTCCGTATGAGTGATTAATGCTTCCTTTCACACACCTGAAACTTAGTACTTTTAAGTGATTTATCTTCTACTGTTAGTTTTTGCTAATTGTTTGATTTTTGTTTATATTTTTGAGCAAATTCTCCATGTACTTGTTAGTGTATAACATTTTCGAGACAAACGAATATCAAAAAAGCGCCCGCTAATTTAAATGATAACTTTTCAGCAAGAGGGAAGGATTTAGAGGATGTTGGACAGAAGTCAACTGTAAACTTCTTCTTATCTCCTACAACAGGTTTTTTTGGATTCAGAATATGATCGTATCTTGCTTTATAGTTTCTACATCAGTTGATATGGATAAGCCAGTTCTCAGAGGTGTTTTCAGGATATAAGAATTAACTTTCTTCACTTATATGGTGGTGCAGTGAGGTTGGCTGAAGAAAATATGTAACGACCTAATGGAGAATTATAACACATTGTCTCTCCGTTTTTCCAAAGCGATGGTGGTATTCATGCAGGTCTTCATATATATGGATTTATTTCAGAGATCTTTAATTCATCACAAACCAGAGTCTAAATATCTTTTATCTTATTTAATCTGCATTTCTAACACTTTTTAATTATAGTATAGTTTTTTTTTACTGGCATTGTTTGAAAGGGACACTTGGATAAACTGATTCCATGTTGAATAAAGGAGGAATATATATATATTATATATATATATATATGTTTATACTATATATAATAATTATATTATATATTATTAATTATATATATATATATTATATATATTTTATATATATATTATATTTATAAATATATATATAATATTTTTTTATATAATATATTATCTATATATATATATTATATAATATATATAATAATAATATATATATATTATATATATATATTCCAAAATAAAGCCTGAGGTCGCAGTATAATCGGATGCATATATAACAACTTCTTCTTCTCCTCCTCTCCTTCCTCTCTTTTTCATTCTTCTCTTTCTTCTTTGACTAAGGTATTCATAAAAACCACCCCCCACTAACTATTAAGTAGACCTATTTAATAAAAAAAACTAATATAGTAACCCTATTCTACACTAAACAACAATGAATCTTACTTGTTAAGTGCATAAACTAAAATTAGGTAGTGGGGTCCGACATGGCCCAATTCTCATTAAACGGAAATATTTGGGCATGAGCAACAAGTCTCCTTCCAGTAAGAGCTTAGAGCTCCAGAAATGAGACTGACTTCAAACCCTTCAAAAAACTAGGATTCATTTTACAGGTGGATTTTGGGGGAAGGGATATTGCTGGGGTCTTTAAAGATTCGCCTTATTAGGTTAACAAAACTTACCAAAGACGTAAGAAAATTCTTGAGTTAATTTCTCACCCAACGTCAGGTGGAGCCTATTAGGAAGGGTGTTGTAAGCTAGATTTCAACCCCATAAATAAATTATGTAGATAGACATGAGATGCTTTTGAATGAGGGATTAATTTAGCAGGAGCATAAGATGGAGATCAGAAGAGGTAAAGCAAGAAGAGATGCAGCGAATAGCCTTGGTTCATATTACACATATAATCATGCGCAGATACAGCCCTTTTGCTAAGAGGGATAAGTAAGGTGGTGGTGGTAGCGAGTGTAAGTTCTCCGGACTGCGCTATGGGTTTGTAGAATGACGATAAGTCAACTTCCTAGCGCCATAGATAGAGGAAGTGATGAACAACAGCAGCTTTAATAGGCTTTTTGAGTCGAAAACCTATCCCAAACCGGAGTGAAAAGAGGCACAGAATTTGAGCGATACTCCCATAAGGGTGGATGGGCCTCGTATAGCGGTGTACGAGAAGCGGAAAAAAGTTCGTGTAACAGATCCCAAGTTTTGGAGGACCTAGAACCATTGTGATGAGGTTTTAAAACATTTTTTATTTTGTATAGCGCCAAAGGATGATTTATGTTGTAACCTGAGAAGAGACAGTGACAAGAGGTAGGAAGTTAGAATGCTTTCCAGAGAGAATATTTGGTGACAGGTTGGGTTATTTAAGAAATGATTTCACAAGGTTGGCGACAACATCGGAGATTTTATATCCCATAGGAGAATAAGAATAAAAATCTAAGGAGAGGCAATTTAAAAGTTAAAAAGACAAGAATTGAATTATTTGGCGATGAGACTCTTCATGGCATATGAGTGGATGAGTTAGATGTGCAGTCATGAATGATATTTATTAAAAGTAGGAAAAAGTAGGAGATAAGATAGAACCTGAGGAACCAATATTGAGAAAGAAGAAGAAGTGCCCAGTCAACAACAGGAATATTGAGTTAGAAAAAAAAAATAGACCGTAAGTAACAAAAAGAAGTAGGGGAAACGAAAGGAGGGAAATTGGAGAAAGGTGGAGCGTGCAGTAACTGTATTAATATATTATTTTATATATAATATATATTTATTACTATATATATTTTATTTATATATTATATTTATATTTATTATTCATGGCGAATCTAGTAATTTTTACTTACTCGTGTTCGTCCTTCTTTCTATTCTACTCTCTTTCTCCTCTTCCTTTATCTTTCTTTTCTCTCTCTTCTCTTTTATTTCTTTTTTCTTCTCATCTCTCTATTCTCTCTCTCTCTTCTCTCTTCCTATATATATTTTTATATATTATATATTAATTAATATATCTATATATATATTATATATATAATTATATATAATATATTATTATTATATAATATTTACTATTGTCTTATATTATTATATTATATATTATTAATTATATATATATTATATTTATTTATTATATATATTATATTATATATTATATATAAATATAT
>JABUQX010052396.1:0-22500 GCA_015478945.1 Trachelipus rathkii
CCCGGAGAGTAGAGAGATTATACACATGTATCTTATGTTTCGTACACGTATTATGTCATGGTTTGTTATAGATTAGTGATGCATAATAGTACTTATATTATATAGCGTAGGATTAAGGTTAGTTATGATTAGGCTATATATTAGTAGATACTGAGTATACTGAGGAGGATAGATAAGTTGGATCACTAATATAGGGGAGCTGTTTTTATTTTATTATATATGAGGAGTCGTGATTATGTTCTGTGTGGCAATAAAGGTCATGACTAGGTTAAATACATTCAACATGCCGCGAGTTTCGCTGGGATTTCTTGGGAGGTAGATGGAGTTTTAGCTAGGAAATGGGGTAATGTTGTCGAGTGGATTAAACGTTAGTATCTATAGTGTAGAGTAGGATATAGTATATGTATTATCAACTACGGTAGAGTGGTTACTGAAGTATAATAGTGGCTAACGCAGAGTGACAATGGGGTCACAGCTGCAATTGTAGCGTAAGAATTGCCCTTTGTCTTTAGTGGGATTATTTTTCATTGAAGCTGGCGTATAGGCTCTCTCACTACTGCTCAATTTAATATATGATACAATAACTTACTACAAACCTACCTGTTTACAATATAGCAAATTAGTAGTACGATAGGCTCAAATCTTGATATAAGGAAGAATGACACTGGATGGGGTCCTCACAGTTATTTTACAGTGTATGGTCGTATTTTCATAGGGAGTTGATGAAATATTCTCTATATATATACGTACTAGGCCTGGACATTGTCATCTAATCATATGGTATACACTATCACAGTATATTTATATTCGTATATATATAGTATAGGAATATGATACACCCCTAAAATAACCGATAATATTTTGACATTATAAAAGCAATGTCTTTAGGTCGAGGGATTAAACGATGAGCTGCGAACTTATGTTGCATATAACTGTATAATGGAACCTCTATCTTTCCAACCTTTGTATAAAGATGGATGAGGGGTTATTTAACATGGAGTATTAAAAATATAAGCAAGTAAATCGGAGGATTTGGTGAGTGTTAAGTGTCGATATGTCCTACGAACTAGGGCGGACAATACTTTAAATAATGTTTTGATAATATACTGGATACTAATATCTCATTTTATTGTCTAGGAGATTATCTCATAAATGACAGCAGTAATCTACGTCTTTCCTGTATACAATAAGAATAATAGTGCTATATTTTGTAATTGATTATTTCATTATAATATCATCAGTGAAAGAAGAAATAAGAGGATATGTATTGTCGAGAAGGGACGTTAACGTATGAACAAAATGATGCTTTGATTTATTATATATATCGTCTTCCAATTGCCGCTTGAACGAGAAGGGACCCCTTTCTCATTAATGTGACTGCGAAAGGTGCCTTCAACTCCTTAAATGCTCACTATCTCAAGTAGTCAATATCACTGAGAATAAGTAAATGGTTCTGTTGATACAGTTAATGTACTTTGGTTAGTGGTAGTTGGAATCGTACAGTAATGTTAACGATAACTAATGCGGGAATGATAACTGCTGGCATATTACCTGGGAGGTTCGGTGAATTGAGCCATGGAGTTATATATATAATACTGAATGAGTAGCGATACTATGACGGGGAGTATACACCTATTGAGCGGAATATTGCACCTCAGACCTAGTTTGGGCACCTGGGGTGTTTGAGGTATGCTACCAGTCGACGGATCGCTGAAATTATGCAAAGGACCCTCAACGTGTACGGTAAGATAGGAAGTAAATGAGACAGCTAGGTACACTATAGCTGGTCTATAGTAGTAGTAGGGACCGAGCGGAGTAGGGTCAAGGTTGGGAACCTGACAGATGGTAATTGTTGTTGAGAATTGTTGATTCTAATTCACACTTGGTTATAACACGTTTTTTTATACTTTTAAAAAATTTTTCCCATAAAAAATTTATAACCAAACTTTCGAGTCCTCCATGAATGTAGCAGTATTAGAACAATAAAGACTCAAATAGAGAACATAAATAGCAAGTATATGAATAACTGAGGTATATAAGGTCTGGACAAAGGCGTATTATCAATAAGGAAATGATGTGTAATTCACTCCATATACCCACAAACAGGTTCAGTCCTAGAGTCACTAATACAACTATTAATCACTCTTACTCACGGACCCACCCCTTATCATAGGTAGGCTGTGGTAGGATGTGCTTATATCATGTAGATATACTATCCCCTATATACCGGACTATCTATACCTATATCGGTTAACGCCTTAGAAATCTATACACTCACTCACATAATAGTATAGTACATATACTTATGTCTTAAACATAGTAGTATGACTCACCTAATATAGGAGAGAGAATATTTATAATAATTAACATATATACTGTTAGCAAAAGTGCAGAACAATAGCTCTATCTTTAGTGGGTTATATAGTTACAAAGTGAGCATTTTCAAAGTATTCTACCTATTTATCAAATTACGGGCCGGTCATATAGGGTGAGTCATAAATAATGACCAGTATATTTAAAATCGTCTAACGTTACCGCTCATCTCCACGAGATAGAGGAGTGTTGTAGAGTGAACTGAAAATCCATGCGGGATAAGTAGGCACCGGATATCCCAGAGGGCTGTGACGAGTTTATATACTATATGAGGAAAAAAAAATATAAGGGGGAAAGGGGGAAAACCAACCTTTAGTAAAAATATTTAAATGATTAAAGGTGAGTTGGATATGAGAAAAGACAGGATAAATTTATGAAATTAGGAGGAAAAGGATAAGTAATAGGATATTGTAATAAGGTATTAGCTCCTGTGAGGCAAATGCTCTAATTATTGCACAGATGCACTAACAAATATAGCAATAGCTCAACTCAGTTGGGGGACGGAGGGAGACGATAATGAAGACTCCTTCGCAATGGTTTATCATATATGAGGCTATATGATATACCAACGCACTAAGTTGATTAATTACAAGAGGATATAACCACTATTAAATGATATCATAATACTGACGGGGAGAGTTATTGGGTATATATAAATATATATATATTATAAACACATATAGTATTCTTTTATTAATATTATATATTATTATATAATATATATATTTATATATATATAATATATTATATATATAATATATATATATAATATATATATATATTATATATATATAATATACTATATATTAATATATAGTATATATATATTTATACTATATATATATTATATTATATTAATATATACTATATATATATATTATATAATATATATATATATATATATATTAATATATACTATATATTAATATATTAATAATTATATATCATATATATATATTACTATATAATATAAGTATCATATATAATATAATATAATATTATATACTATATATATTATATAATCATTTAATATAAGCATACATTCAATCTATATATATATATATGATTTTTAAAAATCAAAATAGATTTTTTTACTAGCAATACTAAAAATCTTTGAAAGTAGTAGTGATAGACATGCATCATGAAATAAAGATATAGAATATAGAATAAGAAATGCATCAAATCGATATAAGAAATTACCAGCCTTGCCGCCTCTCCATCTTTACCTATTAGTTGAGATACTATATAAACTTGTCGCAGTACAGAAATATACCCACCCTAGAGCTTCATGGATACCTAGACGAAAAGATACCCTCAAAGTGTTTTGATTATACAAGTAAGTAATATATATATATAGTGACGTTTAAGGGGAACCGGATATAGTCATAGACGTAACACAAACCATTATAAATATATATACTATATCATACTCTCTATATATTAATGTACAAAACCTAATATAATATACCTAGCCATTCAACTACTATATTAAGCTACCTTATATATATTCACTCTATAGCTACTCATGTCTAGTGGGTAGTGACAGATATCTGGCATCTATACTACTCCAGACATTTACTTTACTGATTCAATCCACACTTTTTCTTCGAGTCTTACCCCAGTACTGGTACGATTTCATGACTTAATATCACACCCAACCACTATATAATACTAATATTACATCATATACCATCACAACGCGACTATCATTATCATATACCTTACCAATAAACCAAATACCATACTCAATATATCTATTCTTTATTATCTCTCATTTACCCTCATTATATCTTCACAGCTGAGTCATAATACTTACTCTATATATTTATATATATAACGTATATTCTATTTTATCTGTGTGCTGATTGTAATTTAATCATATACTCTACACAACCTTAACTAACGATATACCCGTAAGATATAATATTATAGTATAATATTATATATATATATATATATATCATATATATATATATTTAATTTATTATATATATTTAATCATATTATATATATTAATATATTAAATATATATAATATTATATATTATATATTATATATTTATATATATCATATATATATATATATTATATATATATATATATATATATATATATAAATAATATATATATATATATTTTAATATATATATATATGATATATATATAATATATATTATCTTTCTTTCTTATATCTTATATATCTTATATATATTACTACAAATAATTGAGGTAGTAAGGTGTGCTGACTCACGAGCATCGGAAAAGAACAAGCCAGTATAGAAAGAGCATGACATAAGTCGAAAAGAAAGGCCCAGCTTACCGCCCCCTCAGTACCATTAATTAGCGAGAACTCATTATACATTACGCAGTCAGAAAAATATCAACTACCTAAAGCTTTATCAATTGACATAAGCGTATATGGTAACCACTCACTATGGAAGTATCGTCAGTGAGTAAATGGATTATCCTACCTACTATGGGCTACCTACATAGGTGGGCCATACATACAATAATCCCCCTCTAACATAACCCTATCGACATTTACTATACTATCCTCATGTTAATATATATCAACCTTATATTTCTATATATCGCATCTTACCAATAACTACATTTTCTCCTTTCAGTATACATTACTATTATCATCACGACCCTAATACTCACTTTTTCACTCTTATATATATAGATATATATATAATATATATATATATAATATATATATATATATATTAATATTATATATATATTAATATATATATATATATCATATATATTATATATATATATATAATTAATATATAATATATATTAATATATATATATGATATATTAATTATATATATAATAAGTATATATATATATATATATATTAATATATATAATATATATATTAATTATTAATATATATATTATTATATATGTAGTTGCAATATATACTAGAGGAATATATCCATAATTTATATCCGATACCGATACATAATTAATCACAATTTATTTTCATAAAACCGTAATTATTAGATATTTTATCATAAATAATAGGACCTAATATAAATAATATAATAGTATAATATTATATATATATATATATTAACTTATATAATATATATATTATTATATAGTATATATATATATATATATATATATTATACTATATATAATATCATTATATATATAATAAATAATAAAAAAAAAAAAAAATATATATATATATATATATTTATATAGTACTATATACTGTAGATAGTATGGTGTGGTAAGTGCAACTTATCATGATAAAATGAGAAAGTCAAGTCTACGGAGGATTTTAAGTGAGTGAGAAGAACATATACTAATCTTATGGAGACAATTCAGTGAATTATCATAAACGTAAATCGTGGAAAAGTGCGATTAAAAGATTATGTTCTGTCACTCTTTGGGATTAATTATTGGATAGAATCGATTTTTAAAGGATTCCATTGTAGCAACTGTCTGAGGTTTGCAAGTCCCATGTGTCGGGTAAGTTAAGATTACCTTTAAAATATGTTAACATAAATATTAACCTATTTTGTGGTTTAAAATTATGTGATTGCAAATTTTTATAAAATTTAGATAACATACGTCCATATTGTAGATAAATTCCTAGTAAGAAATAAAATTTTTAAATATTTAACATTAGAAATCATTAAAGAAGTACTTTTAGAAGTTAAAGTAAAAGATTTGGAATTTGTCGATATGGAGTAAATATTAGGGTTCGTAAAGTTAGAATATGGAATTTAAGTAATTTTGATATATTAAGGTAAGGGTAAATTGTGCAAATAATTGGATGCTAAGGGTAAATTGTTTAAAGTAATTATGGAAAAGTTGGGTTTGAAAGTCTATTGGGTAAATTAACCGTATGGAAATACGAAGATTTTAAAATGATTAAATGTTTAGTGCATTAGGTCATGGATTGATTACGTGTGGAAGAATTTGATATAAATATATGTGAGAATGCGTATGAGAGTATATAATTTGATGAAACGATGTAAGTAGGAAATGATGTTTAGAGTATTATTGTTTATTTATTTATTTATTTATTTAATTCTTTATCTATTTATTTATTCATATTTTTTTTTATTTATATATGTATTTATATGTGTATTTATTTATTTATGTATTTATTTATTTATTTATTTATTTATGTATTTATTTATTTATGTACTTATTTATTTATTTATATATTTATTTATTTATGTATTTATTTATTTGTGTATTTATTTATTTATTTATGCATTTATTTATTTATGTATTTATTTATGTATGTATTTATTTATGTATGTATTTAATGTATGTATTCATTTATGTATGTATTTATTTATGAATGTATTTATTTATGTATGTATTTATTAATGTATGTCTTTATTAATGTATGTATTAATTGATGTATGTATTTATTAATGTATGTATTTATTAATGTATGTATGTATTTACTTATTTATGTTTTTTTTGTATAATTGTGAGGATGAATGTGAACGCTTGGTGTATGATTTTGAATATGAGCGAATGTGTAATTTAGTGTAGCAGTTTAAATATTGCTACGATGATTTATTATTATTATTATTATTTTCATTATCATTATCATTATCATTATCATTATAATTTTCATTATTTTCATTATCATTATTATTTTTGTTTAAAGGGCTTAATCCTGGATCTCATTCTGTCTCTATTCTAGTTACGATTACGATTCCAATCTCAGTAGAAACTTGTATGAAGTCCCAGTCTGGAAACTTACTTTAAGTATTGGTGTGAGGACATTGGTGTGGGAGCCGACATTTTCGGAGACGTGTTTTCGGGACACAGTAGAAGCTAAAATCGTTGTGCAAGTTCCCGGTGCGGTGCTTAAAGACAACAAACTAGTTTCATTTAATTTGGACGACATTTTTGAGGCACTAGTGGTGCTTTTGCCTCCACTAAAGTATCGGAGTACTTTGGAGCTCTTAAAAATAAACCGGAGCATTATTTGGAGGATCATTCAACGGTGCGGATTGGAGCACCGCAACAGAAGGTGTATTTTTGTCGGAGGATTCATTTGGGATTTGGTTGACTCTACTTCATTGTAGTGGTGACAAGTTACTGGAGCATCGGAAGTGGTTCTGGAAACCAACACAACACCTGTGGGTTCGCTGCAGCTGGTCAGCGGCTGACATTACGGATCGGCCATAAATAAGTTACGAAGTCGTTCCTTTTAATCTTTTTGTATATTTACTCTTGCATATGTATATTCCTGTCTCGATTGTTTGATATAATGGAAAAATTTAAATATTTGGGGATACTAGTTAGTTTAGTTAGGTTTGGGAGAATATTTATATATATCATATATAAATATATATCATATATAATATATATATATATATATATATTCTATATATATATTATCTATATATATAATATATATATATATAAATATATATATATACTATATATATTATATATATATATTTCTATATATATATATATCATATATATAATATATATGTCCTTATTTGTAAATTATAATTAACAAAAACTCCTCACTCTTTCCTTGGACCCCTCGAATAAGAACCTTTGAAAACGAAACAGAAGCACGATGCTTGTGCTCCGACAACAATATTTATGCTACATAGATTTAAACAAATAATTAGAACTTGTTTTTTTAATATTTTTGTGGTATATTATTTTAGCTCTTTTATTACAAAAAGGTTTTATTTTGACTTTTACTGCAAATATACTTTTACAAGAGCCTACTTTTTAGCGCCTACTTTTTAGCCTACTTTTTAGCCTTCTTTTATTAGCATATTTTAGGTTAGGGCTACATAGATTTAAACAAATAATTAGAACTTATTTTTTTTAAATATTTTTGTAGCATACTTTTAGCTCTTTTATTACAATAAAGTTTTATTTTGACTTTTATTAAATATACTTTTACAAAGCCTACTTTTAGCAATACTTTTAGCAATACTTTTAGCAATACTTTTAGCATACTTTTAGCATACTTTTAGCATACTTTTAGCATACTTTTAGCATACTTTTAGCATACTTTTAGCATACTTTTAGCATACTTTTAGCATACTTTTAGCATAACTTTAGCATACTTTTAGCAATCTTTTAGCAAACTTTTAGTATACTTTTAGCATACTTTTAGGATACTTTTAGCATACTTTTTCAGCATACTCTTTATCTCACATTTTAGCTTCCTACTAGCCTCCTATAAAAAGCCTTTTTAGCTGACTTATCGGATACTTTTGGCATACTTTTAGCTACTTTTAGCATACTTTTAGCCTACTTTTAGCATACTTTTAGCTACTTTTAGCATACTTTGAGCAATCATGAAGAATACTGATAGCGAACTTAGCAGTTGATACTTTTAGCAGCTAATACTTTTAGCAGCTAATACTTTTAGCAGCTAATACTTTTAGCAGCTAATACTTTTAGGCAGCTTTAGCTACTTTTAGCATACTTTTCTAGCATACTTTAGCATACTTTTTAGCATACTTTTAGCACTTTTAGCATACTTTTAGCATACTGTTAGCATACTTTTAGCATACTTTAGCACTACTTTTAGCATACTTTTAGCATAACTTTAGCTACTTTTTCAGCAAATACTTTTAGCAGCTAATACTTTTAGCAGCTAATACTTTTAGCAGCTAATACTTTTAGCAGCTAATACTTTTAGCATACTTTTAGCATACTTTTAGCATACTTTTTTCATACTTTTAGCATACTTTTTTCATACTTTTAGACATACTTTTTTCATACTTTAGCATACTTTTAGCATACTTTAGCATACTTTTAGGCATACTTTTAGCATAACTTTAGCATACTTTTAGCATACTTTTTGCATACTTTTAGCATACTTTTAAGCATACTTTTAAGCATACTTTTAGCAATACTTTTAGCATACCTTTTAGCATACTTTTAGCAATACTTTTAAGCATACTTTTAGCATACTTTTTAGCATACTTTTTAGCATACTTTTTAGCATACTATAGCATCTTTTTAGCATCACTTTTAGCATACTTTTAGCATACTTTTAAGCATACTTTTAGCAATAACTTTTAGCATACTTTTAGCATACCTTTAGCATACTTTTTAGCATACTTTTTAGCATATACTTTTGGCATACTTTTAGCATACTTTTAGGCATACTTTTAAGCATACTTTTAAGCATACTTTTAGCATACTTTTTAGCATACTTTAGCATACTTTTAGCATACTTTTAGCTTACTTTTAGCAGCTAATACTTTTAGCAGCTAATACTTTTAGCAGCTAATACTTTTAGCAGCTAATACTTTTAGCAGCTAATACTTTTAGCATACTTTTTTCATACTTTTAGCAAACTTTAGCATACTTTTAGCATACTTTTAGCATACTTTTAGCAATACTTTTAGCATACTTTAGGCATACTTTTTAGCATACCTTTTAGCATACTTTTAGCATACTTTAGCATACTTTTAGAGCATACTTTTAGCATACTGTTAGCATACTTTTAACAAAGCCTACTTTTAGCAATACTTTTAGCATATTTTAGCATACTTTTTAGCAATACTTTTAGCATACTTTTAGCATACCTTTTGCATACTTTTAGCATACTTTTAGCAAACTTTTAGCATACTTTTAGCATACTTTTAGCATACTTTTAGGATACTTTTCATCGAGGAAAAACTTTTTTTTAGCAAAACAAAATACTTTTTTTAGCAATACTTTTTAGCATACTTTTAGCTACTTTTAGCAATACTTTTTTTTTAGCATACTTTTAGCATAACTTTTAGCATACTTTTAGCATACTTTTAGCATACTTTTAGCATACTTTTTAGCATACTTTTTGGCATACTTTTAGCATACTTTTAAGCATACTTTTATGCATACTTAGCATACTTTTCGCATACTTTTAGCATACTTTTAGGATATTTTAAGCATACTTTTAGCATACTTTTAGCATACTTTTTATTTATACTTTTTAGCATACTTTTTAGCATACTTTTAGCATCACTTTTAGCATACTTTTAGCATACTTTTAGCATACCTTTTAGCATACTTTTAGCATACTTTTAGTCATACTTTTAGCATACTTTTGGCATACTTTTTAGCATACTTTTTAGCATACTTTTCGCATACTTTTAGCATACTTTTAGCATAACTTTTTAGCCAATGACTTCTTAGCATACTTTTTAGCATGACTTTTAGCATACTTTTAAGCATAACTTTTTAGCATACTTTTTAGCATACTTTTAGCATACTTTTAGCATAACTTTAGCATACTTTTTAGCATACTTTTTAGCATACTTTTAGCATACTTTTAGCAATTCTTTTAGCATACTTTTAGCATACTTTTAGCATCTTATAGCATACTTTAGCATACTTTTAGCATATTTTAAGCATACTTTTAGCATACTTTTAGCATACTTTTAGGCATACTTTTAGCATAACTTTTAGCATACTTTTTAGCATACTTTTTAGCATACTTTTTAGCATACTTTTTCGCATACTTTTAGCATACTTTTAGCATACTTTTAGCAATACTTTTAAGCAAATACTTTTTTTTGTTCTTTTTAGCATACTTTTGGCATACTTTTAGCATATTTTAGCATACTTTTAGCATACTTTTAGCATACTTTTAGCATACTTTTAGCATACTTTTAGCATACTTTTAGCATACTTTTAGCATACTTTTAGCATACTTTTAGCATACAATTTAGCATACTTTTAAGCATACTTTTTTAGCATACCTTTTAGCACACTTTTAGCATACTTTTAGCATACTTTAGCATACTTTTAGCATACTGTTTAGCATTACTTTTAGCATACTTTTAGCATAGCATACTTTTAGCATACTTTTAGCATAGCATACTTTTAGCATACTTTTAGCATAGCATACTTTTAGCATACTTTTAGCATACTTTTAGCATACTTTTAGCATACTTTTAGCATACTTTTAGCATACTTTTAGCATACTTTCCTATCGCACTTAGTAAGCTTATTCCTCAGCAATTTGAGCACTCCTTTTTGTTAAATTGTTATGAATTTAAAAAAGACGAATCCCTCCAGTTATGTGGGACCTCACACATTTCCTAGCATACATTTTCGTAATCTGTTGAATATACTTCAGTTTTTAATTTTTCTATTCTTGGAACTTCCACACTCCTAAATTCCAATTTTTTTCTCAACATTATTTAACTTTGCTGCTCCATTTATGACCTTCCCATCTAGGAACAAATCTTTATCTAGTTTTACACATTCATAGTCAATCAGAGCACGATCATCAGCGATTTCACTTCACTAACTATGTAAATTTGTATATACTTCTTTTATTTAACCATGTGTTTCCTATTTCATCTCTCTATCAGCTCAAAATTCTAGCAGCTTTTCCCCATTTTCATTTTTACTTTATACTCCAAAAGGGATCATCTACCCTCGGACTTAAATTACCCAACAAGCACAACTAATAATTAATAAATATTAGCTACTAAAATATTTAAAAAAATAAAACCTTCTTAAAAAAAAAAAAAAAAAACTCCTTTACAACTTTATTGGCACCTCTTACATTAAGAAATAAATTCTAATAACACAGTTCTGCAAATAATTTTTTTTGAAAGCGGTTTTGGTTTGTTTATGTTTTTTGGTGTGCTGAATCCAAAAATGACCTTCGTTTTATCATAGGACATCACGTATTTTACCAAATTAGGTACTTATGTGAATTAAGATAATATGTCAAAGGAAATGAAAATAGATATATAAATTGGATTTTTTATTGCACAAATTTCATGAAAATCAACTTCAAATTAAAATATGCTTATAACATGCTGCGTTCCTTTAATAGGGCTAATCTTCCGTACATTTACGCTCATAACACCATCTGGAATCTCTCTATGCAGCATCCAACAGTAATCGGCCATCATCGTAACGCTTCCATTGTTCCCTGTATTCTCCTCTCCATTTCTTGATTCCCGGTGAAAATCTTTCACCTTGTCCTCCACTCACCAGCCTCCCAAATTTTCGGGGAAAGTATCGAGATGAGAATGAAGGAAATGGTACTTTTAAGCTTATTAGCAACCTAACAGCTTTGAAATGCTGTCAACAATCGTCAATATAATATAATATATATTATATATATATAATTATATACTATAATATATATATATATATTTATTATTATATATTATATATATAATATATATATATATATATTATTATATATATATTATATATATATATATATAGTATATATATATATATATATACTATATATATATTATTACGTCTTGGTAATGACAATTGAGAGAAGGAAGGTTTGGATGATAAAAGGCAACGTTCGGTCAGAATTTCTTGTTTACGTTCGAGAGAATACGTTATACTGAAGATTCTATAGAGCACAACAACCATTCAAAATACGTCAGGCGTGCTCACTAAACACTTCTGTACAATGGTTGGCAAAATATATCTTTTATTCACAAGAGGGATTTTCTAAAGTTGGAAGGACGATATTCAAAAACTTTTTGCATGGGAAGATGGTCGAGATAGTCTCTAGCAAAGAAAAACGAAGATTTTGATCACTGAGAGGCCGTGTCCGCAACACTCAATGAAAGACAGAGAACGTAAGGTGACATGGCTTCCCCTTCCGAACAATGGGAGTGTCGTGGATTCAAGGTGAAATCGGACAACTAGGACGTAGTGTTCGTCCATAACGCGATGTGGAACGAGGTTGACAAGATGGTAAGGTTTGAGTTCGAATAGGTTCCGGAGTCGGAGGAGGAATCGGTATTGGAGCAGGAGGCGGAGGTGTCTGCATAGGAGCAGGAGGCGGAGATATCGTAGCGTGGGGCGCTGAAGTAGCTGGCGAAGGAGTGACAATACTTGAAGGAGGTGGCAGAGGGTCAGGTTCGGTTGGAGAACAAGTTGATGTAAAAGGCAAAATGGGCATAAAGTCGATATTATCTTGCGAAGTAGAGGTAGATGGAGCGGGTGCAGGAAGTGGAGAAAGAGTGGTGGAAGAAGAACGGGATCATGGTCGAAATAAGCCGGTTTTATCCTATCCACTGAGATTTTTCCACTTTGCCTCCCCTTCTGTAAGGTTAAGTACTTTCGGTATTCGTTTTTAATACAAGGAAGGGCCCGTCATTAAAAAGCCGGGGCTTGAACGGACTAGCAGTGTGAGTCACCGTGCCGAATTTATACATGAGCAGGCATGTGTCCAAATTCCGCAGGCATGTAGTTGGACGAGGGGGAATGACCGTTTGGCAAAGCATGGTTTCCATGCCTCGGTAACACTGACGAAGGCGGGCCAGGAAGGGTGTGCGTGGTTCGTAGTTTTTGAATGAAGGAAGGATAAACTCCCAGGGTATTCGAGTGGTGGAACCGTAGACGAGACTCAGCTGAATATGAGCATATAGAGGTCTTTCTTTGGTACGAGTTTCTGATACCGAGTAGGAAAGAGGAAGAGTTTCGGACCAATTTTCCGGTGTTCCGTGGGCCATAAGAGAAGCTTTTAGCTGCCGGTGATATCGTTCCACCATGCCCTGAGCTTGCGGATGATAGCTGCAAGAGCGAAGACGCTTAGAGCCGATTAAAGTCATAATGTCCTTCCAAAGGTGAGACTCAAACTGCCTACCCTGGTCTGTGGACACGGTCGAAGGTGTGCCAAACCTGGCTATCCAGTTGTATAGGAATGCCTGAGCAATTGTCTCGCTGGAAGTATCTCGCAATGGAATGGCTTCTGCCCATCGAGTGTATCGGTCTATGCAAGTTAAAATATGTGTGAAACCATTTGAGGGTGGTAATGGACCGACTATATCAACGTGCACCTGGTCAAAACGTTCACCAGGGGGAATAAATTGCTGAAGAGGTGCGACAGTGTGCCTGTGCACTTTGGATTTTTGGCAGTTGAGACACTGCGTTGTCCACAGTTTAACATCTTTTAGTAGGGACGGCCAGACGAAATGCTTGCCTATTTTGACTTGACTACCTTTTACCCCTGGGTGCGACACGTCGTGAATGGTGTGAAATACCTTTCTGCGCATGGGGGTAGGTACGACTGGACGAGGATGTGCGGAAGAGACGTCGCATAACAGAGGTGGAAAACCAAAAATTTCTACAGTTTGAATGTCATAAGAAGAAGCGGAAGGAAAAACAATCTCTTCGAGTTGCTGCAAGCGAGCCATTTCGACGAAATCAATGTCAGGTAAAGGAGAGATTGCGTTAATTCGGGATAGAGCATCGGCAGGAATGTTGTCTTTTCCTTTTATATGGCGGATATCCGTGGTGAATTGTGCAATAAATTCAAGGTGGCGGGCTTCACGAGGGGACTGTTTAACTGTGGAAGCTGTAATGGCATGCGTGATGGGTAAATGATCAGTTACGACATGGAATTCACGACCATCTATGAAATAACGGAAGTGCTTAATAGCTAGATATATTGCTAGAAGTTCCCTTCCAAATGCGCTGTACCTTGTTTCAGGCGGCTGGAACTTTTTAGAAAAGAAAGCTAATGGACGCCATTCGTTATC
Source organism: Trachelipus rathkii (assembly GCA_015478945.1). Lineage (NCBI taxonomy): Eukaryota > Metazoa > Arthropoda > Malacostraca > Isopoda > Trachelipodidae > Trachelipus > Trachelipus rathkii. The sequence goes on from JABUQX010052396.1 coordinate 14,873, forward strand.
AATAAACTGTTGTAGCACGGCACCTGCCGCGAAATCTGAAGCGTCTGTGTTGATTCTAGTCGGGGCTGTGTTGGATGGAAATACTAGTAACACAGTGAAGGCATTAGTTAAAGGCATTAGTTGCTTCGTCGTTCCAATCTACAGTGACAGAAGCAGCAGATCCTTTACGTGGATGCTTAAGAAGCGCGTGGAGAGGAAGGAGAATTTTAGCAGCGGACGGAATGAAGCGATGGTAAAAGTTCACCATGCCTAGGAAACGACGAAGTTGACGCTGTTTGACGGGTTTCGGAAAGTCACGAATCGCTGCCACACGATCCTCAAGAGGACGTATACCGTCGGCAGAGATTGTATGTCCGAGAAAGGTTAGGGATGAAACTCCGAATTCACATTTGGAAGAGTTGACACATAGACCAAATTCGCTTAGCCTGGTAAAAACTTGCCTGAGATGTGAAGTGTGTTCTTCTGGAGAAGCACTGGCAATCAATAAGTCGTCTATGTAGGCGAAGACGAAGGGTAGACCACGTAAGACTGAGTCTAGGAGACGTTGAAATGATTGACTTGCATTTCTTAAACCGAATGGCGTTCGAAGAAATTCGTAAAGACCGAAGGGAGTGATTATAGCGGTCTTATGGATGTCGTCAGGATTCACGGGAATCTGGAAAAATGCGGAAATTAAGTCGATCTTTGAGAAGATAGTACAACCAGAGAGGTGGGATGTGAAATCCTGTAAATGAGGTACATTATAACGGTCCGGGCGGGTGATTGCATTTAGGCAGCGATAATCGCCGGTCGGGCGATAGTCACCATTTGGTTTGAGTACCATATGTAAGGGAGAGGCATAGTCAGACTTTGAAGGTCGGATGATGCCCTTCTCCAAGAGAGATTCAAACTCTAACTTTGCCGCTTTGAGGTTTTCCGGTGCAAGACGTCCGAGTCGTGAGATGTGGAAGGCTGTCCGTAAGTTTCAATGTGAATGAACGACATATGTGTTCACTGGAGGAGAATTTGGACGGACTGGACGAAGAATCTCGGAAATCGGTAATTAATAATTGATTCAAAATTTTATTAGATGGAGAAAGATGTATGCCACTGATGGATGCGGATGCACGGATACAAGCGGATGAGAAATGTGTCTCAAAGTCTATAATGCGGTTGTGATTCATGTCAACAAGAAGGTTGAAGTGTGACAGAAAGTCAGCACCTATTATTGGTAAAGTGACATCGGCTATGGTGAAGTCCCATATAAAGTCACGACGGAACGAGAGTGTTAAATGGAGTCGTTTGGTACCATAAGTATTGATGGTGGTGCCGTTGGCAGCGCGTAAAAAGCCCGATGCTTCTGGAGCATGAGTTTTCCCGAGGATGGAACGTGGTACAGCTGAGATTGAGCTCCCAGAATCTACGAGGTAAGATAGTTTGGTGGAGGGATCGTAGACACAAAGCAAGTTTGACGCTTTTGAGACCACCCCGAGCGTATTTACGGAGTGGTGTTGGAGTTTAAATTCCCGAATGTACAAGGCTTAAGACATGACCGAGTTTGGTCTCCAAAACGTTGATGATTTCTACAAATACCCTGCTGGTTATGTGACGGAAACTGAACCAAGGCCTGAGAAGTAACTGGAGAAGAGGCAAACTGACGTGAGGGAGTAGGTGAGCGACGATATGAACGTCGATGCTGAGTTGGAGAGCGAGAGATATGACCGTAATTGTAAGCAGAATAAGTGTTTGAAGCATTGGGGGGAGGCTGGGGATATGAAGGAGATTGTGAATAAGGATGATGAGAGGACTGAGGATGAGGAAACTGTTGAGGTTGAGGATAAGGATGTTGTTGTTGAGGATAAGGAGGGGGAGGAGGAACAGTGTAGCGAGTTTCCAATGAGCGAATTCTGTTAGTCAAATCCATGATAGTGTTCTGTAACACTTGAAGTTGGGACACAATATAAGCATTTTCTGTGGGCGGCGGTTGGCGAATTGCGTTGACTGACTCATTTACATGCGAAAAAGACGCTGGTGTTAGGTTAGTATTGCTGGTGGAATCCGAGATATGCGAAACTTGTGAAGGTATGTCTGCAGTCGGAAGAGGTTTCGCTTTGCAAACCCTATCGGCAAAAGTAGCGAGTTCTTGCAGTGAACAGTTGGGATCGACAGTGGCCAAGCGCAGTTGCATTTCTGTAGGAAGTTTCTGTAGGAAAAGATGACGTACAATATGTATACAGTTACCGACGGGAGGGCCGTCGAGCAGATTGAGCATGTCAGATAATAGAACTGATGGTAAACGATCACCAAGAGAACCACCAGTCAAAAGTTTTTTTACTTTTTCAGCATCTGTTTCTCCTAGACGGTTTAGGAGTTCTGTCTTAAGTTGGGTATAAGGTTGATTGTGAGAATGCAATGAAGGTAAAACGTCCTTCAGGCGCTGCAAAACGGGAACAGGTAATATATTTAAGAGTGCCCTAAAGCGGGCAAGTTCGTTAGTTGACTCGAGCTGGAGCTCAAGTAGCGTAAATGTTAGGTCCAAATCATTGTTAACGAACTTACCAGTATAGACACCAGATGATTCCCTGTCTGAAGCAGGCTGTTGCGATATCACATTGATGTTGTCGGTGTTTGCAGCATCAGGAGGAGACATAATTTATAAATATTAATATAAAATAAGATTGTAAAAAAAATAAAAAATATTTTTGAAGAAATATGGCGAAATAAATGAGCTAAAAATGCAACTTACATACACTAAATATAAGGAATATAGTGGTCAGAGACCAAAAACGCAATAATTTTTTACAAATAGGTATACAAATGGTAATAATAATGTATAGGAGGCCGCTTTTACGGGCCAAAATGGTTTAAAAATAAGTAATTGAAAATTGAAAATGGACAGGAATTCGTCCTGTTATTTTTTTTTAAATTCTATCGTAAAAAAGATTAATTTTTTTAATTTTATGAAAATAAGGCTTCTGCTTCAGGATGTGGATGCTGTGGATCCTTGTAGTTGTAGAAATGCCGGGATAGACGACGGCAAAACTCCGGGGGCACCACTATTACGTTTGGAGTAATACAAGAAGAAGAAGAAGGCTTGAATGACTAAAACCAACGTTCTGGGTCATAACATTCGAGAGAATACGTTATACCGAAGAATTTTCAGAGCACAAAACACATTCAAAATAGTCAGCGGTGCTCACTAAACACTTTGTACAATGTGTTGGCAAATTATCTTTGATAACACAAGTAGTTCTAAAAGTTGTGAAGACATATTCAAAAATCTTTGCAGGGAAGATGGCGGAAGTAGTTCTAGAAAAGAAAACGAGATTTTGATCACTAGAGGACCGGTCCGCAACACTCAAATGAAAAAGAAGAACGGAACGGTTGACAATATATTATTAATTATATATTATATAGTATATAATATATATATATATATATATATAATATATAATATATATATATATATATATATAATATATATTATATATATATATATATAATATATATATAATATATATAATATATATATAATATATATTATTATTATTATTTACAAGCCTTTTCCAATTTCCTAAAGGGGTAGTGGTACGTGCAGCTTCCCTAATACATATTTCCTTCATCTCGCCCCTCACCCCCACCCACCTCCTCCATTCCATTCTATCTCTCGCCCACCTACCTTCTTCCACCCTCATCCCTCTCTCCTCCAACATTTCCTTTATTCCAATCCATCCACCTTCTTCTTGGTCTCCCCCTTCCCTCTGCCCTTCCATCCCCTCCGCCTCCCCGAAACTCCTCCTAACCACCCTCTTGCTCCTCCATTCTCTCCAGGATGTCCAAACATCTTATACTTCCCTACTCCGCTTCTTTCTCACCAAACCATCTTCCAATCACATCTCTCTCTTATTACCCTATTCCTAATCCTCTCTCTCTTACTAACCCCACAAACGCTCTCAACCCTTTCATCTCGAACACTTCTAATTTCTGTCTTGACCTAGCATTCAACCCCCCATGTTTCACAACCATATAGTACCGCTGGAACACAAATTTTTTTCAAACCATACTGTATCTTGAGTTATGTATAAATCCCCCCCTTTCATAATTCCCTCTAAACTACTCAATGCTCCATTCACTTTCTCCAACTCTATTTTCTTATCTCTTCTTTCATCCCTTCCTTCCTTTACCCAAATCCATCCCTAAATATCTGAAAACCTTTACTTCTTCCAGTACTACACCTCCTACTCTAATCTCTAACTCCATCCCTTCATCTGTTTCCTCCTCCTCAAACACTAACACTTTACTCTCTTACCTGGATTTATCTTAAGACCCTTTTGTCCACACACTCTTTCAAACTCCTTCACCAAAAACTACAACCCTTCTGAATCCTCCGCCACCAAGGTAGTATCATCCGCAAATAGTATCATGTTCACTTCCCATCTATCACCCCTATCCATTCAATTCCACCCCTCTCCCTTCCCTCATCATTCCTCTGCAAACACTCTCCATAAATAAATTGAAAAGCCACGGCGACATTACACATCCTTGTCTCAACCCTCTCTCCACTCCAAACATCTCACTCTCCCCTCCTAATACTCTCACACACATTCTGCTATTCCTATAAAAGGCCCTGATACCTTACCTAATTTACCCCCTACTCCATGTTCCTCCAAGCACCCTCCATAATTCACCCCTCTTCACTCTATCATATGCTTTCTCCAGATCTAAAAAACACCCATACACCTTCCCTTTCCTTTCTAAACCTTTCTCCACAAGCATCTTCATTGTGAATACTTGATCCACACATCCCCTTCCCATCCTAAATCCTCCTTGTTCCTCCCCCATTCTCTCTTCCGTTAAATCTCTCACCCTCTCAATTAGTATTTTCCCATACACTTTCCCTACTACACTCAAAAGACAAATACCTCATATAATTCCCACACTCCATCCTATTCCCTTTCCCTTTATACAGGGGAACCAAACACAACAACCATCCTCCCAATCCTATGGAACCTCTTCCTTCCTCCAACATAAATTATATAACCTGTACAGCCATTCCTCCACCCCTCTGCCTCCCATCTGTAACATTTCCATCCTCTCACCATCTAGACCTGTGGACTTTCCTTTTTTACCTTTAGTTAACGCCCTAATAATTTCTTCCATTTGTATTTCCATATCTCCTTCCCGTCCCTCTTCACCTCCCATCCTCACCTCTTGAAAAACCTCCTCATCTCTTCCACCCAATTCATTCAATAATCCTCTAAAATATTCCCCCCATCTTTTCCTCACCCCATCTTCCCCTCCTCTCCATTCCCCATCCCCTCCCTTAACCCTCTCCTCTAACTCCTCCCTCTTCTTTCTTTTTTTATTTACTTCTTTCCAGAATATTTTGCTCCCTGTTTCAAAAATTTCTGTCACTTTTTCTACACCATTCATTATTTGCCTTTCTCTTCGCCCTCTCCACCGCCCTCTTTGCTTTCACACTCTAACCCCTCTATATTCCTCCCAGGCTTTCCCTTCTCCTATTCCCAACCATTTCACATAGGCCTCTTTTTTCTTTTTCACCAAACTCTTTCACCTCCTCATTCCACCATTCACTCCTTTCCTTCTTACTTTGCCTCCCACCTTTTTTACTCCGGCATATCTTCTTGGCTTCTTCCACAAAATCTGTCTCTTAAATCTCTTCCACTTCCTCCTCCACATTCCCTAAATTTCCGTCCCTCTCACGGTCCCTCCACCTATCCTCCATACCCCTCCTAAACTCGCTCTTCTTACACAATGTCTCATCTAATTTTTCCACCTTAATGACTTCTATTTTCCTCTTTTTTTCTCTTTCTCTAACCGTTACCTCTCCCCTACCCTTAACCTAGCAACCACCAAATAGTGATCAGATAACCCCCTACCTGCCCCACTGAAAACATTTACATCTAGTATATAAATATACATAACACAGAGAAATAGCAACCACAAGTTATGTTAGGTTTGGTTACCTACAAGCGCCAAATCAGAAATTTATATATCAGGACTTGCAACAACAATAGAAATACAGGCGGTAAAACAACAAAAGCAGCAGCACCAACCAACAGGGGAAAATAGGCAACTAAAGTTTTGTTAGTTAGGTTAGGTTACAAACACAATCAACAAATTAATCGGAACTTGACAACAACAGAAATACAGGCGTAAAACACACAACAGCAACAGCACCAACAACAGGGAAAATAGCAACAAAAGTTATGTTACGTCATGTCGTTACAAGGCACAAATCAACAAATTTAATATGCAGGCAACCATTGAACAACACAGAAATATAAGCGTAAAAGCACAAGAGCAACAAGCACCAAACAACAGGTAAAATAGAACAAAAGTTATTGTTATGTTAGACGTTACAAGCACAAATCAACAAATTTAATATCAGGAATTTAAAAAAAAAAAACACAGAAATAACAGGCGTAAAACACAAGAGCAACAGCACCAACACAGGGAAAATACGCAACAAAAGTTATGTATAGGTTTAGTTAGGTACAAGCACAAATCACAAATAGAATATCAGGAAACTTGAACAACAATTATATAATTAAGAATAATTAATAATTTAAGAAAAACTGCATTAAACCCTCTAGAATGTCCCAGTCTACACAAAATAATTAAAATAAAATTAATACTTAAGAAGCCGCAATGGTCCTTTTTATACTGTCCCAGTCAACCAATAAAAATTAATAATTTAGAAGCCGCTATTAAAGCCCTCTAGAATGTCCCAGTTAACCCATAATAAATAGGAGTAATACTTAAGAAGCCGCGATGGTCCTATTTAGACTGTCCCAGGCAATAATAAAAATTTAATAAATTAAAAAAGCCCCATTGGCCCCTCTAGAATGTTCCAGTTCATACATAATAAATTATAATTAAATAAGAATAAAAACTTAGGGAAGCCGAATAGGCCTAATCAGGAATCTTGAACTGTCCCAGTTCAACCAATTAGTATATATATATTATATATATATATATATATATATATAATATATATATATATATATATATATATATATATATATATATATATTATATAGATATATATATATATAGGATTATATATGTACGGCATAACGCAGTCAATTCCTTGACAGTGTGTGTTCGGTGTTCCTTCCTTGACCTTTCTTGGACACACCATCTCTTCCGAGGGAGTCCGTCCTCTCGATGATCGTGTTTCTGCTATTCGTTCTTTCCCCCTTCCTTCTAAACAGCGTCAACTCCGTCGTTTTCTCGGTATGATTAATTTCTATCACAGATTCATCCCGTCGGCGGCAGAAATACTTCGCCCTCTTAACGCTCTTCTCAAGCCCTCTCGGAAAGGTTCTTCGGCCTCTGTCACCGTTGACTGGACCGACGAGGCCCGCCATGCATTCACCTCCATCAAGGAAGCCCTGGCTTCCTCCGTTCTTCTCGTCTTCCCCTCTACCACCGCACCAACTCGGATCCATACCGATGCCTCGGATTATGCGGTGGGCGCTGTTCTACAGCAGTTTCTTGATGGTGAGTGGCGTCCTTTAGCATTTTTTTCTAGGAAACTCCAACCTCCCGAGGTTCGGTACAGTGCTTTCGGAAGAGAATTGCTGGCCATTTATCTCGCCATCAAACACTTTCGCTATTTTATT
>JABUQX010052397.1:0-2500 GCA_015478945.1 Trachelipus rathkii
AAGGGAGAATAGCGGGCTTTTAGGCCTCAGCCCAGAAGGGCTGAGGCTTTACCCCTCCTTCGGAGGGGTAAAGCCCGCTTACAGTTGATATGTTAGAAAAGGTGTATTTTTAATTCAGGTGATGCTATGGTTAGCTTTATTAATGTGAAAACTTTGTTTACGTTAGCCATATATTCCTTGTGTGTGTGTGTGTTTTATGTGTGTGTATGTGTGTGTGGTGTGTGTGTGTGTGTTTGGTATGTGTGGTGTCGTGTGTGTGTATGTGTGAGTGTGTCATTTATTCTTAGATCATTACACTACTGTTCACATAACTGATTCTGTTTTAACATGTACATATCGTCAATTGCATTGCATCTTGCAAAGATAAACCGTTTTTCTAAATGTTGAAGACTAACATTTATATTTTCAAATCTCATTTTCTTTTTATAAACGTTAACTAATATAATTTTTTTTTTTCCTAAGTTGAAACATACATTTACTGTTTACTATTTTTTTATAAGTTTTTATTTAGCATTTATACTTTGTGTTTAATTTTATTATTTTAATTTTTATTTTTTATTTTTTTATTTTTAAAATTTATTTTTCTAACTTTATTTTTTTTTTTTTTTTTTTTTTTTTTTTTTTTTTTTTTTTTTTTTTTTTTTTTTTTTTTTTTTTTTTTTTTTTTTTATTTTTTTTTTTATTTTTTTTGAAAGTTTTATTTTGCATTTATACTTTGTTTAATTTTTTTTTTTTTAAATTTTTTAATTTTTTAATTTTTTTTTAATTTTTTTTAATTTTCTAACTTTATTTTACATTTATACTTTGTTTAATTTTTTTATTTTAATTTTTTAATTTTTTTTTTTTTTTTTTTTAATTTTAATTTTTTATTAAAATTTTTATTTGTTTTATTTTATTTTTGTTTTTTTTTTTTGCTTTAAATTTTTTTTTTATTTTAATTTTTAACTTTTTAATTTTTTTTTTTTTTTTTTTTTATATTTTTTTTTTTTTTTATTTTTTATTTATATTTTTTTTTTTTTTTTTTTTTTTTTTTTTTTTTTTTTTTTTTTTTTTTTTTTTTTTTTTTTTTTTTATTTTTTATTTTTATTTCTTTAAAACTTTTTGTTTTTACTAAAACATTTTATACTTTTCATGTTTATAACGTAAAAATTTACGTTTTTGTGTGTGTTTGTGTGTGTGTGGTTTGTGTGTGTGTGTGTGTGTGTGTGTGTGTGTGTGTGTGTTGTGTGTGTGTGTGTGTGTGTGTGCGTGTGTGTATGTCATTTATTCTTAGTTGATTATGTTAGAGATATGATTGAAAAAAAAGTGTGAACTAGGTTACGTTTTTGAATGTAATGTTAGTTACTTACTGTTGTTAAGTGAGGAACTTTGTTAATGTTGACTGCTTATTCATGTTTAAGGTGTGTCAGGTTTGTCGCTGTACATTATTTTCTTAGTTCAGATGATGACGCTAAGTAATCTTTATTAATGTGAAAAACTTTGTTACGTTTGCATAAATTCAATGTTCAGTATGAAAAATTACACATGGTTGTGGTAATTTTTTTTTTAAATATTAGTATGTTAAGGTAAAAATATCAGTGATCATGTTAGAAAAAGGTGTGATAGGTACGTCCTTTGTATGCTATGCTTAGCTACTTCACTGCTGTTAAGTGTGGAACTTTGTTAACGTTTAGAGTTTATTCGTGCTTAAGGGGAGACTTCATAGCAAAATCTCAACTATTCCAAACCGATAGAAGTAAATATTTTTTTGATGAAACAACTTATGATATTTTTAATTTTAAATGAAAAAAATAAACAAAAAACACCTATCTGAATTTTTTCGAACAGTTCTTTTAGGGTGAAGAGAGGAATTTTTTTTTTTTTTGAATTTCCACAAAAAATGCCACCATAAATATCTTTAATTTTCAAGATATTTCAATTTTTTTTGCACTTCAAAATACTCCAGTTTAGTGTGGTAATAAATTTTATTTAGACAACTTATTTGAAAATTTGTTTTTAAAAAATTTTTTTTTACAATCTCTGAAAAGTACTTTCAAAATTTTTGAACAGAGAATAGTCAACAATGGCTGACACCACCTTACGTTCTACAAAAACATTAATATTAACGTCAGTTTGTTTACACGTTTATATTTGAGCTTGGTAACCAATTTTGAAAGAAAAAAAAAATCTGTTCGTTTTTTTTTTAATGAATTTTTTTTATATCTCTATGTCAGGAAAAATGAAACGCTACGAAAACAACAAAATAAACATTTGGAAAATTTTTCCTTTTTTTAGAAATTAGAAATCAATTTATTTCTCATATATATATATTATATATATTATATATATATAATATTATATACTAATATATATATTATATATCTATATATATTATTATATATATATATTATATATATATATATAATATTATATATATATATATATATATATATATATATATATATATATATATATATAATATATACTATATATATATGGCGTTCAAGCAACATTCTATTCG
>JABUQX010052397.1:7500-15000 GCA_015478945.1 Trachelipus rathkii
CTAAGAAAATTATCTCTTGAAAAAATTTATACCCAGGATCCGGCTCCGAATCTGGATCCGGATCCGGATCCGGACCCGACTAAGGTTTCTGCACTATTTGAAATTTGTTCAGTACGTTTTCTGGCATTAAATTTTTTACTTAAAAAAATATTTTTCGAAAAAAATTCATACCCAGGCTCCGGCTCCTACTCCGGCTCCGATTTCACTTTCGGCTCCGGATCTGACTAAGGTTTCTGAACTATTTGAAAATTGTTCAGTACGTCTTATGGCAATAAATTTTTCACCTAAATATTTTTATTAAAAAATTCATACCCAGGATCCGGCTCCGGCTCCGGCTCCGGCTCCGGATCCGGCTCCAACTTCGGCTGGCTTCGGCTCCGGATCCGACTAAGGTTTCTGAACTATTTGAAAATTGTTCAGCACGTCTTCTATCAATAAAATTTTCACCTAAAAAAATATTTTTCGAAAAAATCAGACTCTGGCTCCGACTCCATCTCCGACTTTGAATCCGGCTCCGACTCCGAATCCGTATCCGATTAAGGATTCTGCACTATTTGAAAAATTGTTTCAGCAAGTTCTTGCTGGCAATAAATTTTTTCAATCTAAGAAAAATATTTTCTTGAAAAATTTTTTATTAGCGCAATATCCGTCCTCCGAGTCCGGATCGGACCTCCGACTAAGGTTTCTGCACTATTGAAATTTTGTTCAGTGCGTCTTCTGGCATTAAATTTTTTACCTAATAAAAAAATATTTTTTGAAAAAAAATCATACCCTGGCTCCGGCTCCGGCTCCGGCTCCGGCTCCGGCTCCGGCTTCGGCTCCGACTTCACCTTCGGCTCCGACTTCACCTTCGGCTCCGACTTCACCTTCGGCTCCGGATCTGACAAAGGTTTATGCACTATTTGAAAATTGTTTAGCGAGACTTCTGGCAATAAATTTTCATCTAAAAAAGTATTTCTTGGAAAAAATTAAACTATTGCACCGGCTCTGATTCTGGTTCCGACTTCGATTCCGGCTCCGGATCCGAATCCGACTAAGGATTCTGCACTATTTGAAACCTGTTCACCACGTCTTCTAGCAACAAATTTTTCATCTAAAAAAAAATTTTCTTGAAAAAAAATTATACCCAGAATCCGGCTCCGAATCCGGCTCCGAATCCGTCTCCCGCTCCAGATCCGGATCCAACTAAGGTTTCTGCACTATTTGAAAATTGTTCAGCACTTCTTCTGGGCAATAAATTTTTCACCTAAAAAATATTTTTTCGAAAAAAAAATCAAACTACGGCAACGGCTCTGACTTCGGCTCCTACTTCGACTCCGGCTCCGACTCCCGACTAAGGTATTCTGGCACTATTGAAAAATGTTTAGTACGTCTTCTGGCATTAAATTTTTCACCTAAAAAAATATTTTTTTTAAAAAAATTCATACCCAGGCTCCGGCTCCGGCTCCGGCTTCGGCTCCGGCTTCAGCTCCGGCTCCTGCTCCTGCTCCGACTTCACCTTCGTCTCCGGATCTGACTAAGGTTTCTGCTCTATTTGATAATTGTTCAGTACGTCTTCTGGCATTAAATTAAAAATATATTTTTAGAAAAAAAAACATACCCAGGATCGTCCGGCTCCGGCTTCAACTTCGGCTTCAGCTCCGGATCCGTATAAGGTTTCTGACACTATATTTGAAAATTGTTCAGCAGATCTTCTAAAAAAATATTCTCGAAAAAAAATCATACTCCGGCTCCGGCTTCGACTCCGGCTCTGACTTCGGATCCCGATCCGGATTCGACTAAGGATTTTGTACTATTTGAAAATTGTTCAGCACATCTTCTGCCAATAAATTTTTCATCTAAAAACTATTATTTCATGAAAAAAAATTATATCCAGGATCCGGCTCCGGCTCCGGCTCCGGCTCCAGCTTCGGCTCCGGCTCCAACTTCGGCTTCAGCTCCGGATCCGAAGTAAGGTTTCTGCACTATTTGAAAATTGTTCAGTCAGTCTTCTATAAAAAATATTCTTCGAAAAAAAATCATACTCCGGCTCCGGCTCTGACTTCGGATCCGGATCCGGGTTCGGATCCGACTAAGGATTCTGTACTATTTGAAAATTGTTCAGCGCATCTTCTGCAAATAAATTTTTCATCTAAAAAAATATTATTTCAATCGAAAAAAAAATATCCGGATACGGCTCCGGATACGGCTCCGGCTTCCGGCTCTGGCTCCGGCTCCGGCCTCCGGCTCCATTTATTTGGACTGAAAGTAAAATCCGAAAGAATGAGCTAGAGGTTTGGAATATATAAAAAAAACTAGATTTGCTAATAATTATAAATAAAACATTTTTGATCCTAAACCTGGAATTGCAATTTTGAATGGAATGGAATTTTTAGTTCGACACCTCTCTAAATAAAAATTCTGTATCTAAAAAACCATTTAGAATTTTAAAAAAAATATTACATCAAATGATGTTCAGGAGGAATTTTTCTACAAATTTAGATAATAAAAAAAAATTGTGAAAATTTTGATTTTGCTTTCAAAAAGTAAGGGGTCTAGTTATAAGTCTCCCTTAAGGTGTGTTAGGTTTGTCTTTGTATAACATTATTTTCTTAGTTCAGACGATGCGAAGTACTCCTTATTCAGTGTGTAATCGTTGCGGGGAAAGCATATATCGATGACCAGTGGATAAAGAGATTGTTCAATTTATGTTAGTTTTTTTATCCTGATTGGAATACTCGGAATGTGACTTGAATCAATAGATCAATAGATCATAGATCACGGATAGATCATGGAAGGTGGTTGGATGGTGGTTGGTTGGTGGTTTTGATTAAGTGATTTACTGCTTTAGGGTATGTAAAAACAATGACACTTTTAGTAAAAAATTTGAAATAGATCAAAATAGATCAATAGATCATAGATCACCAGATGGTCAGGAAGGGAGGTTGGATAGTGGGTTGATTTAGTGATTTACTGCTTTAGGGTATGTAAAACGTTACAAATTTTAGTAAAAATTCGACTTAATTCAATCAGATCAATAGACCACAGATGGTCAGGAGGGAGGTTTGGAATGTGGGTTTGGCTTTAGGGATTTTCTGCTGTAAATTTGTAAGTTATAAACATAAAAAGTGTATGAAATTTTATTTATTTATTTATTTATTTATTTATTTTTTTTCTTGATGGTTCTGATACCATTATTTTCGAAATCTACAGACTCGATAACCTATATATAGACACCAACATTGTATCATTACACAAAAATTTAATAACTCGGCACCGCACCGGCTCCATCACCGGTGTCGGTACCGACTCTGAATCCTTCCTCAGACTCCTCCTCCTTCCTCATTCTTCTTCCTTCTTCCTTTCCTCCTCCTTTCTTCCTTTCTTCTTCTTTTTCCTTTCTTCTTCCTCTGTTTTGCATTCCATGCATTTCTTCTTCTTCTTTTTTTCAAACTGAGACCCACCTCCGGTGGGGTCCATGGACTCCGAATCTGAATCCGTTTCCAACTCCGTCTCCGTCTCCGTCTCCGTCTCCGTCTCCGTCTCCGTCTCCTCTACTCTGTCTCCAAGTTTCAGTCTTCTACGATCAAAATTAATTTTTTATAGTGGGGCAGCGCCCCCCTTACGGGAGACGCAGAGGAACGTAATCTTGTCAACCTGACGAGCATTACGTCATCATATGCTCACATCCAATTTACTTCACACGTTGAGCCTAACATGGCTTTCAGGACGAATTTGACCTTGACGCTAAGGGGGCAGCACCCCCTTAGGGGTGACCTACGGTCACCAAAACTAACCTGTGATCAGTTTATCACATACATAGATTATATTCCAAGTTTGAAGCAAATATCTCTATTCATTCCTTCATAGCGAAAAAGGTTGCCTCGGAAGTGGCCCCAATACTACAACGATTAATCGAATGTTAATTATTGTAATTATTTTCTTTCGAATATATTTTTCAATGTAAAAAGCCAACCAGAGCACGTAGAAAGACGATTTAAACATCGATTTAGGGGTAAGCGATCACGATAAATCGATTGGAATCATCAAAAATGATCTAACCGATCATTTAAAAACCTTCTAGGAACCAAAGAGCTCCCTTTGGGGGACTCCGCCCCCCTTTAGGGAGGCTAAACCTCCAAAAACGGTCTTCCAGACCTTAAATTCGGTCTCACCGACCTTAAAAACCCTGACTTTGACGTATCAAACGTCAAAATCTAATGAAATGATGGAAATTTCCAAGTCAGCTGCCGACATGACTGGAATTTCCAAAAACCTTCCGAAATGGTTTTCAAGTCTTTGCCTTCGACGTGCAGGGCTGCCAATGGGAAAAATCCCCAAAATCCTCCGGAGTTGGGGGTCTTGACCTGAATTATGGACAAAACGCTAAAAAAGTAGCTAAAAATGCTAAAAAGTGCCAAAATGCTAAAAAAGGACAAATTTAACGGATTTAGGTTGCAGATTTAGCGACAAATCTAGCAAAAAGTTAAAAAAGTAGCCAAATTAGTAAAAAAATGGCTAAAATTAGTAAAAAAAAGTACAAAAAATGAGCAAAATTAACGGATTAGGGTGCCAGATTTAGCGACAAATCTGGCAACTGCCACTCTGGCTGCTAGTTTCCCACCCTAAACTACTCTCATGTATGCGCTTTCGTTTGTGGAAGAGAAGCTTTATATTTCTGAGTTTCCCTCCTCTCTGGTCACTCGTCCAGCACCCTTGCCAACAAGATCGAAAGCCCTATCGGAGTGGCGGATAGTAATCAGTTGATGGGAGGTGACCTTGTCGAATGGTGTCCGGGAGGCACCTGCAAAAATTCCAAAAAGAGGAGGCGGCCATTTTGGCCTTTCAATTAGCGATTTCATTGCCAGTTACTCCTACATGAAGGGGGGTTCAATATAAAATAATTTGTTTTGCAAAGTAATGGAGCATCCGAAGAAAAAGCTGTACAGAGGATACCATTGTGTTTTTAGAATAAGGGGTTAAAGCGCTTGTAACGCGCTAAGCGAATCTGAAAAAATGACATAAGAGAGATCTTGGTAAGGGTTAGAATTCGAGAAAGGGCAATCATTATAGTCATTAATTCTGCAGTAAAAATTGATTCATGAGGAAGGAGGGTATGGGAGATGTTGCGGTCAGGAAAGACAGCAGATGCACCCGCACTGTCCCATGTTTAATCGCTATCAGTAAACACGAGTAAAATCATCGTGATCTGCGGAATGAAACAGGAATGATGCTTTTAACATGGCAGCAGGAAGGCTAGATTTGGAGAGAGAGGTCAGAGCTAAGCAAATGGTGTGAGTGGGGAATAGCCAAGGTATGTACCTTTCTTCGTAAGAGAAAGGCAGCACCTTTTTCAAAGGGAAGAAAAGGAAATTAAGGATGTTATGAACCGTATTTGCAAATGGCCAGTAATTAGGATTCTGAGGTACCTCCTGCAAAATCGGAGTTAGAGCAGACGGTATTGGGGTTAGAAAACGAATATACCTTGTACACATGATGGATTCTCTTCGAAGAATGAGTGACTTCACATTGGCTTCAACTTCAAGGCTCACCCGGGGAAACGATCGGATGCCTCCAGTGAAAATACGGATCACCTCATTTTGGATTTGATTTAATAGGTAGTAGTATTTTGGAGGTCTGGCCGTATACTGCACATCCATAGTATGGTTTCGATCGGATAAGGGTGATGTAGAGACGTAAAAGGGACTTGCCATCAGCACCCCAAGATTTTGAGACCATATGATGTAACAGGTCAAGTGCGCGATAACAAGTTGCTTTCAGGTGTTTAATATGCTGTGCATATGTTAGGTTGTCATCTAGAATGAATCCTAGAAATTTGACCTGTGAAGTAACAGGAATGGGCTTACCATATAAGGTTAGGTTCACTTTAAGAAGTTGGCAAGTTCATCGTTTCCCTTTATTTCTTCTAAAGCCCTGCTGAGGTTTTGGTGGGAAAAATTAATGAAATGGGAGATAAAACATTGTGAAATATTCTTAATAGAGAATTGAATTTGCTATTCGAAAGAAGGCAGCCTGGCACCTGCTATATATAACGCAAGGTCATCGACATAGAGAGAAAAATTGAGAGTCGCTGGGATAGAAATAACGATTTCATTAAACCCGAGAACAAATAGTAGTAAATTTAGAACATTACCATGCGAAACGTCTTCATCCAGAATAAAGTCGCGGGGCAGAATAAAAGAGTACCGAATCTGGATAGATCTTTTTGACAAAAGGCATTTGATAAAAAGAGGGAGTTGCAAGCGGAAAGCGAGCGAATGTAGTTTAAGGAGAGTCCCAGTTATTCACGTTGTGTCGTAAGTGTTTCAAGGTCAAAAAAGACACCAAGAAACATCCCACCAGTTGAGAAGGCTTCCCGGATATCATGCTCTTTTTTTACCAACGGGTTCGCAGTCGAACGATTTTTATAGAAGCCATACTTAGGGACCGACCGGGGCCCGGGCCCCGGCCAAAAATCAGGAAAAACCGGGGTTTTCTACCGGGTTAACTGTAAATTTACACTAAATTAATAGAGGGTTAAATCAAACAAAATAAAAAATATATATTTTAATTCCATTACTCCTTTGTTATGAATTGATGCAAAATATATAAACATACATAAATATAATCAAATTTTTTTGGTATTTACTATGATTTCAAATTAAAATTGAGGCCAAATTATAATTTTTCCGAGTTTTTAACATAAAAATATTCGAAATTTGATATATCAAACGAATTCGGAAAAGGAAATAAATATAATTGTTAAAATATTAATGTATTTATTTATTTAAACTAAAATCTTCAAGAAAATCAAAGAAATTTTTTCCGAAATCTCTTTTTCAAAATTATTTATATAAATTAATTAATCATATATTATATATATATATAATATATATATATATATATATATATAAAATATATATATATATATATATATATATATAATATATATATATATATATATATATATATATATATATATATATAATATATATATATATATATATATATATATATATGTAAATCTATTATATATATATATATATAAGGATAGTCACTCTATGGGCACGTAAAATACTACTTTAATAAAAACATCACAGATAAAATTATGAAATATAAACAAAACAAAGTAACCATTAGCTTTCGCCTAAGACAATCAAAGGCCTCTGTCCGATGGAATGCAAGAATATACATAAACTAAAAAAAGTTAAATGAAAATGTTGTTTTAATTTGTTGGCCGTCCCTCCTCTTCACATCCTTAAGGCATCCTGAATTTTGGAGTATAGAATTTTGAATAATGTCA
Organism: Trachelipus rathkii; assembly: GCA_015478945.1. Taxonomy (NCBI): domain Eukaryota; kingdom Metazoa; phylum Arthropoda; class Malacostraca; order Isopoda; family Trachelipodidae; genus Trachelipus; species Trachelipus rathkii. The sequence continues at coordinate 14,783 of JABUQX010052397.1, forward strand.
AGGCTCACTTCGCCCGGTATTTTATTAAAATTGTCAATATTATAATATATGCAGATTCAATTATTTTCCTCTTCATAAATTGATTGATGTATTTCAATGGAGAAACGGAATTTATATTGATTTTATGGTCGTGCAGAGTTTGATGGACTGTTAAAGCTGAATTAGGAGAGTCTTTGATAAGATCATGTTTATGTTGTTTAACTCGTCTGGGTAGATCA
>JABUQX010052397.1:30000-37500 GCA_015478945.1 Trachelipus rathkii
TAACATTAAGCAAATCAGGTGTAGATCTAGTTAACATGATGCGGGTGTCCACTGATGGTAGAGGATAAGTCTTTCTTGAGAGAAATATATCAACCGTTACAGGTCCGTAATATTCATACTGTTATTTTACATAGCAGCATTAGTCTATGTTTCTCTACAACATCTTTTAAATCTGTAATTATCCACTTGATGCAATGAGACTCCTTGCATCTGAGAATAATTAAGTAAAGTTTCAATATAACTTCGATAAGGGTAACTTGCAGCTGATGCTCCTAGAGATGTTTCGTTTAAAAACACCCTCAGCTGATTAATAACACGTATCAGGAAATTGTCTCGTGGAATACTATGATCGGTGTCCTGTGAATCTGAAACCATCCTCGTTACTAAACTTATTCTTTCGATATAGCAAAATACATTCGAAAGGGTTCAACGAATGGTCAGAAGTCCTGGGATGATTGCAATTCGAGAAGTGCATTGTTTGTGATTGCGTGAACTGGGATTAACTACTAAATAAAGTTGATTCACTCAAACTGATCCGTGTAGGGTTCACTGAGAAGAGATCCAATTCACTCTTACAACAGTCTGGGCTAGTACAATTGACGGACGTATAATGGGGAGAGATTTGTTTAAAACATCCTTATATAGCGAAATAGTTCCAGGTTGTCAATGTTTTGTAAAACTACCACTTATATTCATCGTACATGGTTATCATTGTTTATGTAAAAAGTTATTACCACTTATCATCGTTATTAAAGCGCAAACACATCAATACACTTTTTCCTTAATGGTCCTTTCATATTCCTCTTTATAGTTTTTTTTACGGTGACCTACACCTACCAGTCATCTTACGTCGATTTCGTTTAACATCACTACTTTCATAAGAACGCATCGCTAGTCGACGTTTTTTACAGCTGTTCAAGGCCGATACCACCCATAATACCTGGAAAGTAATCTAAACTTGTCCTAGCTGCTTTTTAGGAGTATTTGCCTCCTTAATTTAAACAAAGATTAGCACGTCTGAACAAAACGAAGCAAATCACCTAAACCAATCCCCCTCTGCATTCTGACTCCTCAATGACTCGTTCTCTTTCCATGATTATTATTTACCGGACTTCCTTCTAATTGGACTTGACACATCTGCGTCCCAATTGTGGAATAGGTATGGATACCTCCACTCTCTTATATAAATACGAATGGAACTCAGTTGGGCTTACTCATAGGTTAGTAGTGAACATTAGGAAAGCTATAACTCTATCTACCTTTAGGAAAATAAGCTAGCCTTAACTAAAGAGGCTTAGGTATTCCCTACATACCTGAATGTCTGTATTCTGTATAAAAAATAGCAACAACTACAAGGATCATGAAACATCTTAGAAGGCATGCACACAAAGTAATGAGCTTTTCGAGTGTCATTTTTTTGGACACTTAACTCTCCATCGCTATGGTACTAAATTAACTTATCTAGAAGTCCCTTTAGAGATGGTTTGATTATCGTTATTTCTCATTCGAAGCTACATGTGTATGCTTCAATCGTGACATTAGAAAACCAGCTGAAAAATGAAAATCAATAAACGTCTTATAGACTTCCAGTCTCAGCATGAAGTTTGAGATTAAGGTGATTCAACAACGATATCCGTCTTCGTTGATGAGTTGGCATGCTTTTTATAACATACGAAACACTTACGTATAAATCTTACATAACAGACTATTGTTTTCAATTTTTTTTGTTTAAGGCCACGACACATCAGTAACGATTTGTAAAAAACCACCGACTTATGAAATATTTTCATAGAAAGTATGATTTTTCATCATGTACATAGTCTGTGCTTAGCGTTAATTATTATTTACTTTTTAACATATTCAGGCTCAATATAAATAAGGCAAGGGACTCTTATATATATTCCTGTCACAGGAGTCATATTCTTCTAAGAAATTATTACACTATCCTTTCATACTATTTCTCGATCAAAATTCATAGGTTCATATAATGTGTTTGTATGTCCTGATATAATTGTATACAGATATGGATCCAATTATATCCTGATAGGTGCGTCAGATTTAGAAAGTAATGATCTCGGTAGGTCATATTTTGTCGATTAAACAGTTTTCTCTAATTCCTTTTACTATGCTATTTACTATACTAGAGTCTTTAACCTATCGGAGCTGTCTTCCTCATATGCAACATTACACAATCACAGCCGACCTTTGTGTTGAATGCGGTAAGGAGTCCTCGACATTTTTCTCTTATAATCATTCATCTACGGTTCTAGATTGAGTCATTAGTCACTCTGCCATCTTTTAGGAAAATCTTATCACTTCCTTAGTAACTTGATCCTATTGTTAATCAACATACTGCGGGTCTGACAAAGTCCTCGTAAACTATTAACTACAACCAGAATCGCTGTAACATTTTGAAGGCGCCACATGACGAAATATAATAAATCTTATTACGGCATCGCTTCTTGCATCTACAACAGACTATCTAAATAAACGACTTCTCATAGTTAACATAAGTAGTTAATGTTCGCTTAGAGGCTCTTATAATATATCTACATTTTTTTTGTCTCATATGTATCTTATTCCCGTAGTAACTACAATTTTCGAAAACTCTGTATCAATGTGGAAATAAATAAATCGGATCTTTTCAGGTATACTAATTATGTCTGAAGACTTTAAGTTGTGGTAATCATCGTGTCCCTATGCGCTATTCTAACTAGAAATACTAATGTTACATATACGACTTGATTTAAATTGTTGGCATATCTCTGAATCATCATATTTCGGTAAGAGATTTTGTTATAGTTTGAGACGCTTGACTGTTATAATATTTCTTTCAAAGAATTTTATTCTCTATCGGCTCCTTCGATAACGACTCATTATCTGTGTAATTTTTTTAATGACGTTTTCAACATTCTCTATATCACTTCTATAATGATTTACAGTAATTGCACGTATTGTATTTCAGTCCATATTCTTACACCAAGACATCCAGTATCTTTCACATTAACTCAATTCTTCTGTACATTCTCGTGTCGTAGTTTTATAGACCAATAATCTGTTAAAGTCTGATATGCTTTTTATTTTCCTCGGAATATAAGTCCATAAGAAGGCTCGTACGTCTAACGTTAATTCATAGTATAAATGAGCTACACTCACCTATTGGCTAGCACTATAAACTGTATCAATGTATCTTAATAGGCTAGCTTTTTATGATAAACTGTTATATTCTTCAACTGTGTAACTCCTATTCTCCATTTGGATCTAATATTACTGTTTATTTTACTTTCCCTTTGATCCTAATTTGCAATTTCTATTATATACTCTTGACAATTAGGATCAAATCGTTTTCTGTATTTCTTTTTAATTAGAATCTCCTTTATTTCTTTCAATCTATCTTTTATCCTCTAAGATAGTATATTTAACCAGTACTCTAGGAATTTCTCCCTGATAGAATCTTACTTAAAAACTTTTTCTCGTTGTATACCAGCTTAAAGAATTGGAATATATAAATAAACTCTATCTTTCTAGTTCTACATGATTTTGAGATTTTATCGGTTTTGATTCAACACGTTACTCTTCTGAAATTTCATCCGCTCCTGATTACTCTCACATAATCTCCTAATCTTTATATCCTTTTAAATCTTTTTATTTCCCATTCATGAGTTGATAGGGTTCACAGTTTGCAGTGTTGTTGTCTCAACCATCTCTATACGTGTATTCTATAGTCTCTAGTGATAAGAGCGATGGATGATAGTGGATTTCGTCCAGGTCTTGTAGTAGTATTTCGCACAAAACTTCTAACCGCTATCATCTCCGAAAATTACCTATTTTATGCATTCTGTTCTTTATAGTCTGTTACCTTCAACTATGCTTGCTTATTAACGAAAAATGTGTTGTGAATTAATTGCATACTCAGCTAACATTTCTGAAATTGCTTGCTCTAAAAAATTCTCGAACTCTTGATACTGTCCCATATCTTGTTGAGGATATCTGAACACTTCATTCATAATTCCTCTTGACTGCTGAGCAACAGGCTTTGATTTTTCTTTAAAACCTTTAACTATTAGTATCTGGAATATACATCTATCACAAAAAGAAATATTATTGATAACCTCGTTGTAAGATCTATATTTTTATCATATCTGTCAGTGTCCAGTTGTGCCATATCCATCCTAAATGTGGAGCTATGGGTTTCCTTGTCGAATATTTTTTCGTATAGGTTTATGAAGGAAAAGCATCCTCACCTTCTAAATATTTTTCAATTCTTTTATTAATTTGGTGAAACTTTGATGCTAACCTTGAAAAACCACCGTAACTATATGGCTGTTTCACATCAAAGTAATATTTATCGACCGCTCTAAGCCTCATGAATTCACATAGATAAACAACACAAATTATATTCATTTATACTGAAAAGGAAAAAAAAAAAAACCCAAATGTATATATGAATTATTATTTTTTAAAGAGTTATAATATAACTATTTTTAAATACAAGTCTAAAAACATAGCAGATGAATACAGAAAGATAACATAGGCTATATACATAATTTTAAAATTACAAATAATAAATCATATAATAAATTACAATAAAAATACGAATTAGCAACTACCATTTTGCCGAGGTTATGGTTTTTTCTATTCTTACCTGCACTTGAACGTAATGTGCACTACTTATTCAGCTTAATCTATTCCGATCAAAGAGTACCAGAGGGACTTTGCGTCCGGCAATAGGAAGACACTGACATATTTATCCCAGATCCTGCTAATTTTGAGTTTATTCTGATTAAAGTTCTTCGGTAAAATAACTTAGTCGAAGTCTTCTTGATCCTGTTCCTCCTGCACAGGAACCTTCTTCCAATCACGCGAGAAGATCGGTATCAAGTCAACAATATTTCGATCCACTTTGTTCTCCATTAATAATGATTACCGAGATTCATTCCATGTAACTGAATCTTTTAAAAATATTTATATAGAGCTAAACCGTTTCTTAACTCCTCATTTTTAAGCTTCCCTCGAGTCAATGTTTAAATTATCTCTCTTTTCAGCTCAGTCTTAGTATCAGCGGCTAAGAGTGAATCTTCTAGGTTACTTTAAAAAAATTAACATCTACTATTTTGTATAGCAATTTTGACACAGGCTCATTTTTCATGAATGTAACGTCGAGTTTCAATATTGATGTCAGTTCCTTCTCGGTAATTATTTTTTCTGCTTCAACTGCCGATCATTAATCTCAAAGGTTGCTGTTGAAATGCCAACGGTTGATAAGTTTAATCGCCGATCTGCTGCAGTTAAGGGTTTTGAATGAAGTTGTTCGAATGGTTTTGTTGTTGTGGTTGTTGTTTGTTGTTGTTGTTGTTTTTTGATATTGCTGTTGTTGTTGTTGTGTTGTTGTTGTTGTTGTTAGTTGTGTTGTTGTTGTTTGTTGTGGTTGTTGTTGTTGTGTTATAGAGTTGGGGTCAGTGTATATTCATCTCTCATAATGGTAGTGAAAACCACTACCTTCTCATCACTGACAGGCCACTTTGGTTATGCAAGTTGCTACTATACGGAAAAGAGCTAAAGGGTAGTCAAACACAACCTCGCACTTTCTGTAATGACTCTTTTTATTTTAAGTTTTCGCTTACGTTACCAGCAAGTTTTTTAATGAATGTTTCTATGACGAAGTAGCTTTACCTTCTGAGTCTGTTTAAAAAGGAACATTTCCTTTTATAATATTTAGGCATACTTCTGCTATATATTGTCCAAATTTTGGTTCTTTCCCGAACACCTGATACGTTATCAGAAGGTTCAGGTTTTAACAAAAATTTTCTCAATCTAAGAGGTAAATAATCTCTACTAAGTACTCATTATTTGTGCATTTATACTGTTCGGCAATCTTGTAGCCTAATATATTGGCAACCCAGAGTGACTCTAATGCTATTCTTTTAATCAAACTCACAAAAGTAAAATAATCTTGAGGTATAGATGTAAACTTATTTATATTACTTTTAAAAACTCTTTACGTTGAGTAGGAATATTTTTGTAGCCACAACATTGACCTGACTCATATCCTTCTTGCTCAATACAAGTATTAAATACGTGTATTTAAAACACAGTCCCTCATATACTTATCTATGAAGAGTATATTCGGCGTTATAAAAATACTGTGATGTTAAATGATGAGATTTAAACAATGAAAGTTTCTGCTATACCTCATCATTTATTAAATCAAATCATGCAAGACTAAATGTTTTATGTCCAGGTAAAACATTGAAGAGTTTTTTATGTCAATTACCGCTCGTGAAGTTGGAATTACATCTTTGTAATCTAACAACTTTCTTGGTAAAACACTGTAGCACCATATGATTTGAACAGGTTGTTTCGAAAATCTCGACCTCTTTAAAAATGTTTATAACAGAAAGGTTTTCCCACACCCTTTAGGACCAGACACAAGACATTACACGAGCGCGGAACATAAATTTCCAACATCTATTCTAGATTGATACCTGAACACTAATGAATAAGAAAAGCTTTTTGCATTTATATTATAAATGGTTTACTAGCTCAATAGAATAATAAATCATGGATAGGTAGGAGGGGGGGTGGATACTTGGAATCAGTGATTTACAGATTTACTGTTTTAAGGTATGTAAAACATAACAATCTTAATAAAAAATATGACTTGAATCAATAGATCAATAGATCAATAGATCATAGCTGGATTGGAGGGTTGTTTGATTTTCTGATTCACTGATTTAGGGTATGTAAAACATAGCAATTTTAATAAAAAATATGACTTGAAGATCAATAGATCAATAGACCAATAGATCATAGGGATGGACAGAAGGGTGTGGAGGGCAGTTTGATTACTGATTACTGATGGAGTATGTAAAAACGTAAATTTTTATGTTATAAACATGAAAAGCATAAAACATTTAATAAAAAGTAAAATAAATTAAAATATAAATAAAAAAATAATAAAATTTTTGAAAAAAATTAAGTTGAAAAAAAAAGCTCACTCGTTAAAGCTAAAAAAATTATAAAAATTATTAAATGAAAACAGAACACGTTTGCGTTCTTGGGCCTGATCGTGACGGCGGGCGCGCCTGCAGGCGCGCGCACGCGTCGGTCTTGCGGCGGATCACGCCGGCGGGTGCGCCTGCGGGCGCGCACACGCACGGACCCTGGGCTTAGTGACACAATCCGCATTGCCATGAGAGAGAGAGGCTCAAACACCCATAGTTGAGATCTACGTCCTTACAAACGTATATTTTAACACCAATATTATATTATTATACAAATATTTATTATCCCAGCACCGCACTGTAGCCAGCACCGGAGCCAATGTCAACTCAAACTTTATAGATTCAGACTCCTTTCTCTTTCTTCTATACACTATCCAAATTTCAGCCAATTACAATTACTTCGATTTTTTAGGGGGCTTTCCCAAATACGGGGGGGACGCAGAAGGACGTAATCTAATCTACGACGAGATTACGTCACCATCTAACCCTCTCTTCA
>JABUQX010052397.1:42500-45000 GCA_015478945.1 Trachelipus rathkii
TATATATATATATAGTTATATATATATATATTTATATAAATTATATAAATATATTATATATATAATATATATATAGTAATAAGTATATAGATATTATATATATATATATATATATACTATATAATATATACATATATATATATATAATAATATTATTTATATCTATATAATATATATATATAATTATTAATATACTATATATATATATGTATATATATAATATATTATATATATTATATAATATACTAAATAATAATAGTAATATAATATATTATATATATATATATATATATACTATATATATTAAATATATATTATATATATAATGTTAATATAGATATATATATTATATATATATATATATATATCTAATATATATATGTATATATAATATATAATATATAATATATATATATATAAATATATATAAATTATATTATATATATATATATATATATATACTGATATAAATAGAAGGAAAGGAAAGAAGAAGAAATAAATTGTCATTAGGTTTTAATGAAAGAGTTAAGAGGATTGGTAAAGAGATTTAGCAGGGTGTGTAAAAACAGAGGCTTGAAAGTTAACTTGAAAGATAAGTTATGGTTGTGAGTGAGGACAGTCCTCAGTGGAAGTTATGTTAGATTGGTGAGCAGCTGAGCAAGTGTCTGAGTTTAATATTAGAGTATAGTTGGATGAGAAGGAAACGGATGATTCAGAGTGTAGTAAAAAATAAAAAAAAAAATGTGAATGGCAGGAAGGTGGCTGTGCAAATAAATCGCTGGTGAATGTAAAGAAACTAAGTCTGTTTGCTAGGGTTTTACATTAGGGTATGTTTGTTTACCTTTTATTGATAGTAGTGAGTACTATTATGTCTGGAATAATACGTATAGATCTAAAGTTCAATGTGTTAAGATGGAAAATCTTAGGGAGTGTTAGGTGTGAGTAAAATTGATAAAATGAGAAGAACTATAGAGAGTGTGTGTAGAGTGAACAAAAGGGAAAAATGAGAAAGAATTAAAGAAAGTATTTTGAGATGGTTTGTCCCATATGAAAGGATAGAATGAATAGCTGTTTGGTTAAGAACGGATTTATAGTTGCGAGTGTGGTGGAATTGCCGATTCTGGCGATGACGAAAAAGTGGAGGAGTAGTAAAGATGTGGCAAGATAAAAATGTGACTTTGTAGAGCGAAAGAAAGGTGTATAACAGGATAATGGCGGGGTTTGTGAGGGGTAGGTTTTGGCACCTTGGGCCAAAGATGAACCCATACGTGACGATCTACCATCACTCTAGAAAAAAAGGTCTAATGGGTTCCACTTAGAACCAATGGGGGCCTAAATAGAACCAGGGGGTTATTCACGATAAAAAAGGGTTTCAAACATTTTTTACGGTTTTCCAGGATGCCAAAGGGTCCACGAACGAAAGGGCTTACCTCAACAGTTTTTAATAAAGTATCGGTTTTACTTATTCAAGGAATCATATCTAAAAATTATTACGAATAATGCACCTATTAAGAAAGTAAAAAATTATATATGTTTTAGCATCATACAGCATGAAATATAATCAAAAAAAAAAAATTTTGTTAAAATTTTCCTTCTCAATATTTAATGCGACGTTGGATTGGCAACTTTCAGTGGAATATATGTTGTCGCCTCGCGAATCGTATCTCGTTAAGGCCTATTTCAAAGAGATGAAAAAAAACATCTTCTAAAATAAGGTGGAGTGAAGAAAGACAAAAAGTTTAAAAAGTAAGGTACTTTAGGTATTCTCAATTAGCTAAATATTTAATGATGGTTAACCTTCATTATCACTTCACTGCTATGGACTATAAGCTATATTTGCCTATCTTGACTAGTATTTGAATTTTTTAATTAGATATCGTATAGTATCAATAAGCTAATGATCTCTCTATTTTTTGTATATAACTCAAAATACCATAAATGCATTGTAAGAAATCTGCGCAATGGTTAATGAATTAAAAGGAAGTGATTGTACATAATAAATTGTTTTATGATAAAGGTGAGAAAATTGATTTTTTTTAATATTAAGCTATGTGTTAATTTATTGTAAGTCTCTCTCTCTCTCTCCTCTCCCTCACTCTCTCTCTCTCCTCCTCTCTCTCTCTCTCCTCTCTCTCTCTCTCTCTCTCTCTCTCTCCTCTCATCTCCTCTCTCTCTTTCTCTCTCTCTCTCAACAATGAGATGGGAAGTGGTGGAAATAGAACTTTTCCCATCAGGAAAATATTTTCGCCTTAGTGACACCTCAAACAGCAGTTCTTGCCATAAAGCTGATAATATATATATATATATATATATATATATAAATATATATATATATATATTATAATATATTATATTAATTATATATATATAAGTATATATATATATAGTTGTAATGACTGTAGACCACGCGACCCACACATTTGAGACTAAAATTCTCCTGTTAAAAAAAATTCTCATACAGAAGCTGCCACGAGGCAATAATTCCAGAAGCTGCCAAACT
>JABUQX010052397.1:75000-77500 GCA_015478945.1 Trachelipus rathkii
ACACACGCTACACTACATACTATTGATTCCATTTAGAATCCTACTAAAAACACCACATACCACTAACAACTGCCATATAGTTTCCCTATTTTTCCTATCATACGCTTGTTGCAAATTCATAAAACCTAAATACAATATATTCTTCTTCTCTCTCATTTTCTCAATCATTTGTTTCAATGTAAAAATTTGATCCACACATCCTCTATCACTTCTAAATACATAATATTCTTCACCAATCAGTTCTTCAGTCACTCGACGTACTCTTTCAATCGAAATACCAGCATATATCTTCCATTCAATGCTCGATAAACTATTTTCCCTTATAGTTCCTACATTTCCCCTTATCCCCCTTATCCTTATATAAGAGTACTATTACTGCTCTCCTCCAATCTTTCGAAACTATATCATCCTTCCATATCAATTCAGTCACCGTCTCTCCTCCATTCTTGATCAATTCACCAGTAATTCCATCTTTGCCTGCAGATTTACCATTCTTCAACTTTCTCAAACTGCCCATTACCTCCTCCCTACTAATTACCTCATCCCCAAAATATCTATTTCTTCTTGCATCATCAAACCCACACACATTCAATATCACCTCTTCATTACTGCCAATGTTACGCAGATTTTCGAAGTGTTTCTTCCACACTCTTCTCACATCCATTTCATCAGTTGCGAAAGCACCATCCCTATTATATGCAAATTCCCTCATTCTTAACTTTTCGCGCTACCTTCCAGAAAAGCTTCTTATTCCTTTGTAAATCCTCATTCATCCTTCTTCAAACTGTTAATTTACCTCCTTTTCCTTCTACATATTAAACTTTTAGTCATCCTTTTTACTTCCTTATATAATTCCAAATATCTTTCTTTTGAGACCTCATCATTGACTTTTAGCACATTCAACCGCGCCTCTTTTTTACTTTTAATCTCTTTCATCACCTCTTCATTCCACCATTCACTGTTGAGATTCTTACTTCTTACTTTAGCACATCCACATACTTTTCTTGCACTACTAACAAAGGCTTACTTCATTTGTGTCCAGATTTGTTCAGTTTCATCTTGTTCACATTCAAATGATTTATTTGCAAGCTTTCTTACATAATTTTCATTATCATCTTGTTCACTTAACTTCTCACTCTTAATTTTTCCCACTTCTTTCCTTACCTCTTTCATCTCCATCCTAGCCCCACTAATTTAATCTTAAATAAAACAACATAATGATCCGATAATCACATCCCCAGCCTCCTCACTGATTTAACATCCATCACATACTTCAACATCTTCTTCTTCACCAACACAAAAATCAATCATACTTTTCACTTCGATACCATCTCTACTTACACCAACTCTATTATACTTTTGAATACTCTTGTGTTTGAAGAAAGTATTACTTACACCCATATTTCTTTTCTCACAGAAATCAATCACCCTCCTACCATTCTCATTTTCTCCGTCACCCCAGATATACCTGTTATACCATCCCTTTTCTGATCGCCTATCCAACCATTTAGATTGCCCAACACAATCAATCTGAATCTCTTACTCACCCCATTCAGAACACCATTTAGATTATCCCAGAAAGTCACACTCTCCTCAATATCACCCTCACATGGACCATATGTTACAACCACACATACCTTGAGACATTTCAAACTAAAATTTAACCATTGGAATTCGAGTACTTTTACAAGCAAAATCCACCATAGCTCTGTGCCACATGTCGCTCATCAAAATCGTAACTCCTTCTCTCTCCCTATAATTCCTTCCACTCCAGCAAACACACATTTCACACCGCATCACTCATCTTCACCGTTTCCCTTCATCTTTGTTTCAGTCACATACTGTAGTGCAAATCAAATTTAATCTTTCTAAATACATCCATCACCTCTCTTCTCTTCTACTCAACATTTATTCCTCTTACATTCCATGCACCCAAACTTCATACATTTTCACCGAAGGATACATGGTAGTTTACGGCGATCACGACCATGTCCGAGACATGCAAAACCATTCATGGTAAAAGATAAGTGGTAGTGGGCAGCTAACCCAACTACCAATGTCCCTTTAGTCTCCTTCTACAACATGCAGAAAATACACTATAGGCAATTCTTTCTCCCTCACAAAAGGGATATAAGGTAAAGTCTGTAAGGTGTTGTCTGAAAGAGGAGTGTGTATATGAAAGCAAAAGAGAAAGGCGAACCATTGGGCACTGGAATGTCATGGGAAATACCCTACACACCATAAGCCCAATGGGATGTACTTCCATTGCTTCGAGTGCTTTACTCTACTCTACCTCTATAATAGATAGAAAGATATATATATATATATATATGTATATATATATATATATATATATATATAGTATATATATATATATATATATATATATATATATATATATATATATATATATATATATATATATATATATATATATATATATATATATATATATATATATATATAGAGAGAGAGAGAGAGAGAGAGAGAGAGAGAGAGA
>JABUQX010052398.1:0-2500 GCA_015478945.1 Trachelipus rathkii
ATATATATATATAATATGTATAAATATATATATATTATTATATATATATCTATAGTATAATATATATATATTTATATCATATTATATAAACTTGTATATATATTATATATAATATATATATATCTATTGATATATATGATATTATATATAATTATATATAATATATATATATATGACTATATGCCGTATGACGAGTAGTATATATTTATATATATATATATTATATATATATATCTAGAGAAGAGAGAGAGAGAGAGGAGAGAGAGAAAGGTGAGAGAAGGAAGAAGAAAGAAGGAAGAAGAAGCAGAAGAAGAAGAGAAAATTAGTTGAACAATTTTTAGAAAAATCTTTGCTTCTCTGCTGACCAATAACTTTGAAACTTAAATTCGGAAACTTTCGTCGTTAATATCTTTTCTTTCAACAACAACAATATATATATATAGTATATATATATTATATAATATATATATATATATATGTATATATATATATATAATATACTATATATATATTATATATATATATATATTATATAATTATATTATTCTATATATATATATAATATTTACTATATATTATATTATTATATAATATAATATATATATTATATAGTATATATATATATATATTATATATATATTATATATATAGTTATATAATATATATTATATATATATTATATATATTACTCTGTTCCCCCGCTCCCCTCCCACGATAAGCTGACTTTCCAGAGATATTGACCCACCATTGTAAGTCGGGGCCAGAGATCCGTTAAAGCAAGTGTATCAAAGTTGCGCTTGATGTTCGTAAAGTCAGAGCAATCTAATAAGAAATGTTCTGTGTCGTCTTTGTTTGGGAGGGAATTTTGATAGTAGGGGGGGGGGGATAGGGGTGTATTATGAAATTTAAAATTTTATTCCTAAAAGTTGGGATAGTGTCCCAGAACGGAGAAGGGGAGCTCATTACTCGGGGTCTGACCGCCCCAAAAGTTTGTTTCTGTAGGTGATATTTGGGTAGACGTGATTGGGGAATGATGTCATTTGGGTATGCTTAAATCGTTCTTTGAGTTAATTGGGTATGAATGTATTAATTGGGTATGAATTGGGTGTGAATTGGGTATGTCATATATTGTATATATTAGAAGAATAGTATAATGCTGGTTTGATTTTTTCCCTTCTAGGTGCTGGGGGGGGGTATATATATTATATATAATATAGTATATATATATATAGTAATATATGGTGTTGGTGTATATGATATATAACATACTTATATTTATATATATATATATGATATATATTATATTATATATATATATTATATATATATATATATATATATATAGATATTAATATTGAAGTACATTTCTTAAAAAATATTTGCAAAATTTCTAAAGATCAATAATACTCTCCTAACCAATTTGGAGTACACAGAGGGTAACAAGCTAATATACTATATATAATATATATATAATATATATTTATTATATATATATTGAATATATATATATATATAATATTATATATATTATATATATATATATATACTATATTATATTAGTTAGCGCACTTTCCCTTAAAAGGATGTTTACATCAAAATGTTACATATCGGAAATTCGCATGAACCCTAATCGTCTAACATACACTGTGACTGTTAACTTCAACTCAATAAAAGAAGAAAAAAATGTTGCACATGTTTGCTTTTTTATATCGATGTTAATTTTTATATTTGATAAATTTTGTTTTTTCATTTTCTTTTTTTTTATTTTATTAAGGGGCTCGAGCCGAGGTGGGACGAGGGGGGGACGAAGTCCCCCGTCGTCCCCCGCTGAGGCGAGAGACCCTGATTTGACATCTTGGCGATTTATTCTTGGGTATTCCTTTCTTAAAATAAAAAAACTTATTGGCAACTGTTCGCTCTATATTGCTTGAAATAATCGAAAAAATCGATTACATCGCTCGTTCGGTATATATCGGTTAACATCCTTTTAGAGCGAAAGTTCCTTATATACTATTATATATATATTATATATATATTTATATATATATATATATATATATAATATATATATTATATTATATATATATTATATATATATATATATATATATATTATATAGTATTATATTGTATATATATATATACTAGTATTCTTGGGGTGTGCGTCATCGGGTGGAATATGGAAGTCAAAGGTAAAGATTTAACTTAATAAATTCTTCTGGTATTGTCATAAATTAACAAATGTAGATTTTATTGCAGACTCGTAAAAATGTAAGAAATTAATTTTTGTTCTTAAAAAATAAATTTCATCTTTTTCTGTATCATTTTCCTGCTCTCTTTTTTTTTTTTATTTAGAAAAAAATTTCCATATCCACTGTTGTTCTTTCTTTTAAGATAAAAAAGAAATAGGTATAAAAATCTTTAGACGTTTTCATTTCATATTGATTAATGCTTAAGGATCAACTCAGTAAAATAAGAAACTTTTTCTTTTCTTTTTCTTC
>JABUQX010052398.1:7500-16843 GCA_015478945.1 Trachelipus rathkii
ATTTTTTTCACTAAAATATGTTCATACATATGATGAAACTTATCTGGGTAAATAAATATATTTATAATGTTTTATTTAACAATTTTTCAGCATTTGAAAAAAAATAATTAGTGTTTTATTCAATTGAAAGCAATTTCTAAAAATACAGAAAATTGAACATTCTTATAGTATTTAGGTGTCTTATTATATATTATATATATTATAGAGGACGTTATTAATGAAATTTCAATATTTATTGTTTATTTAATATATCACTGCTGAGGACATATTGAGCTCTTAGTTGTGTTCATATAACAATTATGTTAATGATATAAATAAAAATTATTAACTTCTAAAATTATATGTCCTCATTCCTTTCCTTAAATTTTCTAATTACAAATTTAGAACTCTTAAAAAGATGTGAGTTTAGCGGAATTATTTTTTTCATTTGATTGATATGAAAAGTGTCACATGATGTGAGTCATTGAATAAATATTAGTTCAGAGATATTAATTTAGAATTATAAACAATGAATAATTTAGGCCTTCATAAATTATGCATAAAAATTTCCTGATTACTGATATATATCAATATGAATAGCAATACATAATCCAGGAAAAACAGGGATAAAAAGCACCAAGTTACATATTCAAGAATCTCCATGAGATATATAAAATTTTTTGAAAACATAATAATTTAAGATGTTTTTAAATAACATAAATATATTTCATAGTTATTTCTGTTAAAATTAACAAAAAATATTATTACTTCTATAAATTTTACGAATAAATTTTCATATAGATTTGTAATTAGAACTTCCTACATTATTATTAATCATTTACTTATCATAATAAATTTAATCTATTTTCATTTAATTTATTAAAAATACGTATAAATTTATTTATTCTGTCTAATACTTCAGTAAGAATTTTTATATGTATATTTATTATTTATTATGTTAATTTTATTATTTTTCGTGTCATATATATAAAAATAATATTAAATTATATTATTTATTGTATATTCTATTATGCTATTAATTTATATAGCTACTGTAAAATAGTAAATTTATATATAATAGAGGATTGAAGAGCTATAATGACGTTTTTAATGAATTTCAATATATTGTTATATATTTCACAAATATTTCATTAGTTGTGAAAACCTGTTTTATAAAAAAGTTTAACTTCTAAAATAGTCTCTTTCTTAAATGTTCTACATTGCAAATTCTAGAAACTCTTAAACAGTACCATTTTCCTAAAATTTCAACATTTGAAATTATTTGGTAAATCTAAAATTGAGTTTTTAACGGTATTTTCAGCATTCGAAAAAATAATGCCATTGAAATGCAATTTCAAAAAGCAGAAAAGCGAATTTATTAATAGTTTTAGGTGTTTAAATTGACGTTTTTTAATGAAATTTCAGATATCTTGTGTATGTTTTTATTAATCATTAGTTGTGAAAACCTGTTTTTAATAAAAAATTTAACTTCTAAAATTACCTTTTCTTAAATTGTCACCCCAAAATTAGAACTCTAAAGTACACATTTTTAACTAATTTCTCAACATTATGAAATTATTTCGTAAATCATAAAATTGAAGTTTTTTTTACGGTTAGCGTATATTATAAATGAAAAATAATGTGTTTCAGTGAAATACAATTTCAACAAAAAGCAAAAAGCGAATTTATTATTAGTTTTTAGGTTCTTAAATTGACTTTTTTAATGAAATTTCAATATTTGTTTTTATAGACCAAAGGTTTCAGTAGTTGTGAAAACCTGTTTTAATAAAAAAATTTACTGTAAAATTACGAAATTTTCTTACTTCATCTTCAGTTTTAGAACTCTTAGAAAGTACATATTTTCCTAAATTTCAACATTTTGAAATTATTTGTAAATTCTTAAAATGGAGTTTTTTACGGTATTTCAGCATTTAAAAAAATAAGGTGTTGCATTGAAATGCAATTTTGAAAAAAGAAAAAGGAATTTATTAATAGTTAGGTGTCTAATTTGACGTTTTTTAATAGAATATTCAATATTGTTTTATAACAAATACTTTCATTAGTCTGTGAAAACCTGTTTTAATAAAAAATTTTACTAAAATTACGCTCTTTATTAAATTTTCACATTACAAATTTAGAACTCTTAAAATACGATGATTTTTCCTAAATTATAACCTTTATACTTGTTTGGTAAAAATTTTAAATTGAGTTTTTAACGGGTCATTTTCAGCATTTGAAAAATAAATGTGTTTCATTTGAAATACAATATCAAAAGCAAAAAAAGCTTGGAATTAGATATTTTAGTTGTCTAAAAATTGACTTTTTTAATGAAATTTCAATATTTTGTTTTTATATACCAAAATATTTCATGAGTTGTGAAAACCTGTTTACATAAAAAAATTTAAACTTCTAAAATTACGCTTTTTTCTTAAAATTTTAACATTACAAATTTAGAACTGCTTAAAAGTACCTTTTCCTAATTAAACATTTTATAAAATTATTTGTAGATCTTAAAAAATTGAGTTTTAAACCGTATTTTCAGCATTTGAACAATAATGTGTTTCAATTGAAATGCAATTTCAAAAAGCAAAAAAAAGTGAATTTATTTATATTTTAGTGCTTCATTCATGTTTTAATGCTAAATCTGAAGTCTGGTTTTTCTCGATTAGAACGTTTCTTTTATTTGTAGAACATTTTCTGAATAAAAATTTACTTCTAAAATTACGCTTTTCCTACAATTTTCAAACATTACAAATTTAGAACCTTAAAAGGAACGATTTTCCTAAATTTCAACATTGAAAATTATTTGGTAAATCTAAAATTGGAGTTTTTAACGGTATTTTTAGCATTTGAAAAAAAAATTGTGTTTCATTGAAATGCAATTTCAAAAAGCAGAAAAGTGAATTTATTAATAGTTTTAAGTGTCTTAAATTGACGTTTTTTAATGAAATTTCAATATTTGTTTTTATATACCAAATATTGCATTAATTACGAGAACAAAACCTGTTTAATAATCCATTTTGTTCGTAATTATAATCTGCAAAATATTAGCACCTTAATTAAGAACTCTTAAAATAAAATATCAGGTGAATTTCAACAATTTGAATATTGGTAAATCTAAAATTGAGTTTTTTAACCGTGTATTTTCAGCATTTAAAAAATAATGTTCTCATTGAAATTACAATATCAAAAAGCAGAAAATCAAATTGATTAATAGTTTTAGGTGTCTTAACTGACGATTTATATTGAAATTTAATATTTGTGTTTCATATACCAAATATTCTTAGTTGTGAAAACCCTGTTTTAATAAGAAAAAATTTGCTAATAAAATAGGCTTTGTTATAATTTGAATGTGAAAATTAAAGAAAAAAGCGTAATTTAGAATCTAAATTTTCTAACACTAAAACGATTACAGAAAGTAAGGAAATCATTGGCTATATAAAAACAAATTTATTGAAATCCTTCATTAACAAATCGTCAAATTAGACACGCTAAAAACTATTAATACCAATCCTTTTTTACTAGCTTAATATTGATATTGTATTCAAATGAAAACAATTAAATTCTTTCTTCAACATGGCCCTGAAATACCGCTTAAACCAATTTAAGATTTACCCACTTTACTTTCAAAAGCTCTGAAATTAGAAAAAGACGTAAACTTTTAACGAAGATTCTCAAAATTTGATAACCGTGAAATCTTAGGCCGAGCACGTATTTTAAGAAGTATAAATCTTTTATTAAAACAGGTTTCAGCAACTAATGATATTTGGTAACTAAAAACAAATATTGAAATTTTCATTAAAAAACGTCAATTTAAGACACTAAAACTATTAATAAATTCACTTTTCTGCTGTTTGAAATTGCATTTTAAATGAAATCATTTTTTTTTAATGCTGAAAATACTCGTAAAAAAATCATACTTAAGATTTAATAAATTTCAAATGTGAAATTTAGGAAAAATCGCTACTTTAAGAAGTTCTAAATTTGTAATGTGAAAATTTAGGAAAAGCGCAAATTTTAAAGTAAATTTTTTTGTCTTTATTAAACATTTTTTGAAACTAATGCAATATTTGGTATGTAAAAACAAATATTGAAATTTCATTAAAAAACGTCAATTTAAGCCACCTAAAACTATTAATAAATTCACTTTTCTGCTTTTTGAATTTGCATTTCAATGAAACACATTATTTTTTCAAATGCTGAAAATACCGTTAAAAACTCAATTTTAAGATTTACCGTACTTTTAAGAGTTTCTAAATTGAGGAAAAAAGGTTATTTTTAAGAGTTCTAAATTTAGTAATGTTAAAATCTAAGAAGAACGTATTTTTCTAAAATTTTCATTACAAAGAGTTCTAAATATTGAAATATTGGTATATAAAAACAATATTGAAAATTTCATGTCACCACGAGAATTTAAGACACCTAAAACTATTAATAAATTCGCTTTTCTGCTTTTTGATATTGTATTTCAATGAAACACATTATTTTTTCAAATGCTGAAAATACCGTTAAAAACTCAATTTTAAAATTTACCAAATAATTTCAAATGTTGAAATTTAGGAAAAATCGTACTTTTAAGAGTTCTAAATTTGTAATGTGAAAATTTAAGAAAAAGCGTAATTTTAAAAGTTAAAATTTTTATAAAAACAGGTTTTACAATTAATCAAATATTTGTATATAAAAACAAATATTGAAATTTCATTAAAAAACGTCAATTTAAGACACCTAAAACAATTAATAAATTCGCTTTTCTGCTTTTTGAAATTGCATTTCAATGAAACACATTATTTTTTCAAATGAGTTTTCAAAAAAATTGAGTTTTTAACGGTATTTTCAGAATTTGAAATTTAGGAAAAATCGTACTTTTAAGAGTTCTAAATTTGTAATGTGAAAATTTAAGAAAAAGCGTAATTTTAGAAGCTAAAATTTTTTATTAAAACAGGTTTTCACAACTAATGAAATTTGGTATTAACAACAAAGATGACAATGCCATGAAAAAAAGTCAATTAAGACACATAAAGACCTATTAATAAATCGCTTTTCCTGCTTTTTGAAATGTATTTCAATGAAAACATTATTTCAAATGCTGAAAATACCGTAAAAACTAAATTTACAACCAAGATGAAAGTTAAGATGTGAAATTTATTAAATCGTACTTTTAGAAGTTCTAAATTTGAATGTGAAAATTATAGAAAAAGCGTAATTTTAGAAGTTAAATTTTTTATTAAAACAGGTTTTCACAACTAATGAAATATTTGGTATATAAAAACAAATATTGAAATTTCATTAAAAAACGTCAATCTAAGACACCTAAAACTATTAATAAATCGCTTTTTTTCTGCTTTTTGATATTTGCATTTCAAATGAAAACCAATTATTTTTTCAAATGCGATGAAAATACCGTTAAAACTCAATTTTTAAGATTTACCAAATAATTTCATGTTTGAAATTTAGAAAAATCGTTACTTTTAAGAGTTTAAATTTGCAATGGGAAAATTTAAGAAACGAGCGTATATTCATAGTTAAAGATTTTTTATTAAAACAGTTTCACAACAAATGAAAAATTTGGTATATAAAACAAATATTGAAATTTCATAAAAAACGTCATTTAAACCTAAAACTATAATAAATTCACTTTTCTGCTTTTGAAATTGCATTAATAAACACAATCTAATTTTTTAAATGCTGAAAATACCAAAAAAAACTCAATTAAGGATTTACCAAATAATTCGAATGTTGAAATTAGAAACATCGTACTTTAAGATTCTAAAATTGTTGGGTTTTTATAAAAAGGTGAAAATTTAAGAAAAGCGTATTTTAGAAGTAAAATTTTTCTAAACAGTTTCACAACTAATGAAATATTTGTATAAAAACAAATATTGAATCTCATTAAAAAAACGTCATTAAAGACATCTAAAATAATAAATTCGCCTTTCTGCTTTTGGAAATTGCAATTCAAATTAAAACATATTTTCAAATGCGAAGAATACGTAAAAACTCATTTTAAGATTACCAAATAATTTCTCAGCATTAAATTAGGAAAAATCGTACTTTAAGTTCTAATTTTAATGTGAAAATTTAGGAAGAGCGATTTTAGAAGTAAATTTTTTATTAAAACAGTTTCACAACTAATTAAATATTGTATATAAAAACAAATATTGAAATTCATTAAAAACGTCAATATAAAACACCTAAAACTACTAAAAATTCACTTTTCTGCTTTGAAATTGCATTTTATTAATCAGTTTTTTCAAGTGCGAAAGTAGTTGAAATAAATTTTAAATCTGTCTAACCAATAATAAATGTGAAATTGATATTTTTAATCATAAATGTACGATTGTTATTAAAGATTTACAAAAAGAGTAATTTTAAAATAGTTTTTAATCAGACTTAACAACTTATGAAATATTTGTAATAATAACAATATTAAATTTCATTAAAAAGTCAATTAAGACACCTAAAAACTATTAATAAATTCAACTTTCTGCTTTTTTATAATTGCATTTCAATGAAACACATTAGTTTTTCAATGCGAAATACCGTAAAATAAATTTAAGAAATAGCGAATTTAGAAGTTAAAATTCTTTTATTAAAAATTTCGGCAATGAAATATTTATAAAAACTTAAACCTATATAAAAACATCAATTTAAGACCTAAACTATTAATAATCACTTTCTGCTTTTGAAATGCATTCAATGAAACAATATTTTCAAAAGCGAAAATACCGAAAAAAACTCAATTTTACAGATTTACCAAATAATTTCAAATGTGAAATTAAAAAAAATCGTACTTTTAGAGTTCTAATTTGTAATAAATTAAGAGAGCGGAATTTTAGAGTTGAAATTTTTATTAAAACAGTTTTCACAACTATGAAATATTGTATATAAAAAAAAAAAATTGAAATTTCATTAAAAACGTCAATTAAGACACCTAAAACTATTAAGAAATTCACTTTCGCTTTTTGAAATGCAATGAAACACATTATTATATCAAATGCTGAAAATAACGTAAAACTCAATAAGATTACAAATAGATATCAAATGTTAAATTAGGAAAATCTACTATCACGAGTTCTAAATTTGTAAGAAAAATTAAGAAAAACGTAATTTAGAAGAAAATTTTATAAGAACAGTTTTTCTAATAATAATAAAGAAAAATAACAGTATCGTAAAAGTTGAAGTTTCTAAAAAAATAATTTTAAGACCCTAAAACTAATAATCAATCACTTTCGCTTTTAAATTTGCATCATGAAACACATTATTGTCAAACATGCTGAAACATACCGTTTAAAAACTAATTAAATCTCTACCAAATCTACTTTGAAAATAAAAATCAGTAAATTATGTCAAATTATACAATTAGTAAATTGTAAATGTGAAAATTCAGCTAACCTTAATTTAAAATAAATTTTTATTAAAAACAGTTTTCACAACTAATGAAATATTTGGTAAATAAAAACAAATATTGAAATTTCATTAAAAAACGTCAATTTAAGACACCTAAAACTATTAAGAAATTCACTTTTTCTCTCTTTTGAAATGCATTTTCAAGAAACACCATCTATTTTCAATGCTGAAATACGTAAAGACCAATTTTAAGATTCCAAATAATTTCAAATGTTGAAATTAAGAAAAATCGTACTTAAGAGTCAAATAGTAATGAAAAATTAAAAAAAAGTGAATTTTTAAAGTTAAAATTTTTATTAAAACAGGTTTTCACAACAATGAAATATTATGGTATATAAAAACAATATTGAAATTTCATTAAAAACGTCAATTAAGACACCTAAAACTTTAATCAAATTCGCTCTTCTGCTTTTTGATAGTGATCAATGAACACATATTGCTTTAAATACTTGAAATACCGTAAAAACTCAATTTAAGATTAACAAATAATTTCAAATAATTTAGGAAAAATCGACTTTTAAGAGTTCTAAATTTAATGTGAAAATTTAAGAAAACGCGTAATTTTAGCGTATAAATTTTTTTTATAAACTTAGTAATAGAAAATATGACAATTTGAACCATAACAAATTTGAAATTTCATAAAAAACGTAAATTTAGACACAAAACTATAATAAATTCACTTCTGCTTTTTATTGCATCTCAATGAAACACATTAATTTAAATGCTGACAAAACATATAAAAAACTCAATTTGTAGATTACAAATAGATTTCAAAATGTTGAAGTTAGGAAAAATCGTACTTTTAAGAGTTCTAAATTTGTAAGTGAAAATTTAAGACAAAAGCGTAATTTTAAAGTCTAAATTATATAAACATTTCACAACCAAGAAATCGATTGGTATACACAACACAATATGAAATTGATCATGAAAAAACGTCATTTAAGGACACCTATAAACTATTAATTATCACTTTTCTGCTTTTGAAATTGCATTTCATGAAAACATTTTTTCAAATCCTGAAATACCGTTAAAAACTCAATTTAAGTTCCAAATAGATTCAAATGTTGAAATTAGGAAAGAACGTAACTCAATTTGTCTGGAGAGCAATGGCAAAATTTAAGAAAAACTAATTTTAGAAGTAAAATTGTTATTAATATATTTTCACAACTAATTAAAATATTGGTATATAAAAAAATAGAAATTCTTCGTAACTTAAGACACTGAAAACTATTAATAAATTCATTTCTGCTTTTTGAATTGCATTCAAATAAACACTTTAGCATCTTTACTGCTGAAAACATAAAAAAACTCTAGGACAAATAACTCGTGTTTTCAAAGTTAAATTTAGAAAAAATCGTAAATTTTAAGAGTTCTAAATTGTAAATTAAAAATTTTAAGAAAAATCGAATTTTTAAATTTTTTTTTTAATTATAAAAGGTCTTACGATTTACAATACCGTTGAAAACAAAAATAGAAAATTTATTGAAAACTTTAATTAAGAACACTCTTCAATGATCTCACTTTCTGCTTTTGAAATTGCATTCAATGACACATTTATTTTCAAATGCTGATAATACCGTAACCAAACTCAATTTTTAAGATTACCATAATAATTTCAAGATGTGAATTAAGGAAAAATCGTACTTTAAGAGCTTAAATTTGTAATCGTGAAAATTTAAGAAAAAGTATTTTCTAGAACGTGAAAATTTTTTTTTATAAAACAGGTTTTTACAACTATTTAAATATTTGGTATATAAATAATCAAACTATTGACAATTTCATTAAAATAACGTCATATAGACACTAAAAACTACTAAAGAAATTCACTTTCTGCTTTTGAAATTGCATTTGAATGAAACACATCATTATTTTCAAATGCTGAAAAAACCGTTAAAACTCAATTTTTAAATTTTACCAATAATTTCAAATGTTAATTAGGAAAATAGTACTTTTAAGA